>JAHBCN010012111.1:0-27449 GCA_019359885.1 Listronotus oregonensis
CCGGGCATCGTCGGCGTTTGTTGTTGGGGATATTTCCACCAAATGTTTTTTTCATCAAGCCGAATATGGGGGGAGATTTTTAAAAAATTTATTAAATATCCATTTTTGGAGTTTATGCATCAACACTTATATCCGAAGCGAAGGGGGTTTTCCCCGAATAAATTGTTTGCAGCCGTGATGGCCATGATACTCAATCATGTTTTGTCATATGATATTTCTTCTGATGGTACAAAATGACGAAAAATTTTGTTTCATTTTATTTATTAATGGTCTTAATTTTGCCATCTAATCTTTTGGTTCTAGTTTTGTGTTGTCGGAACAGTGTATATGCCTCACTATTTCAAAAAAATCTATTCTACGCATTGCCTTATAAACCCCAATATTTCGAAGATCTTCTCCGAGTCCCAAAAATTTTTTTTTGGAAGGTTTTTGTCATTGTGTCTTAAGTTTTAAACATATCAGCAACCTGCTGCACCGTTAACCAAAAAATAAACATACAGATTTTTATGTATGCTAAGAGACTCGTTCCATATAAGGAACGGCAGAAAAAAATCGAAAATAAGAAAAACAAAGGATATTAAATGATTTTTCAATGAAATAAATTAAGTAAATCAAAATTTATTATTATAGTACTAGTTTCAGTCTAGATATTCCTAAACTTATTAAAATATGTACTTACACATTTCGACGCGCCATTTTCGTGTATGCACCAGACAGCTGAACGGAGAAAATAACTTTTAAAGTACTCTTTTCGTTTACTCGATGTTTAAACTGATATGACACGTTACCAGAATATTTAGCAACCTGAAAATATCGACCTACGAAGATTTTTTGCAAGTTCACTCTTATTTTTAACCATTTTATGATGCTTTGAATTGCGTTCCATATATGGAACGCTAGTACTTAATGGGTTAATAGGATAACTTTTACATATATTATGTTAACAAATGGTTTGTTAGGATATGTTGTACTGATGCCGCATTATTTTTTTATTGGCTTGATGATTATTCGTTTGAACACTTTAGACAAGAAGGATAAAAAACTTAAATAAAAAGTGTCTTATTTGCCAAATAACATTTTTTTTTACTTTTAGCAATGGGTTTTGTAGTAAATTCGGAATTATACCCATTTGTATTAATGTCATTTTTGTTTATCTTTTTTTAGTAAATTTTAAAAAGCGGTGGCTACAAACTTGAAAAAAATGGTGTTCGATGATTATTCATTTTTTATATTTGTGGTTATGTGAAGTATCCGTCATTGTCAACCAAAAACATAAGTGTGTCAACTTGTTGTCGAAAGTTATTTTGAAAATTTTTTACATAATGCCAAGAAAAGATATAATAGGTTTAATGAAGAATCGCAGCTAATAATTTTAAAATCTTGGCCTTTTTTAACTGGAAAAGGAACAAGTCCAAAACGGAATCGCACTTTAAATTGAGAATGTAATACAGCGAGCCGCAGCTGCGTTTGTTCATTATTCATTATTAATCATAATAATTGTTAATTTTAAATAGGTTTGTTAATAAATAAATTCAAAGGGAATATTTTTAATTTTTTTGGAGATTAAAAGTGAAAGTCAATTAAACTCATTTGTAATGACGATATTTTTGTTCATCTTTGGTGTGTCAACTTGTTGTGGAAAGTTATTCCAAAAAGATTTAAATAATGCTGAAAAAAATATAATAGGTATAGTACACAATCGTAGCCGATAATTTTGGCTTTTTTCAACTAAAAAAAAGAACACGTTTAAAACGGAATCGCACTTTAAATTAAAATGTAATACAGCGAGCCGCAGATTCAACAAAAATTGTGCCTAACAGCGATCAAAAATGTAAACAAAAAAAATCAGTCCAGATATACATTTTCAGTATGTTTCCACGCAAAATGCCAAAAAAACCAAAACTACAACATATTTAAAAAATTTGTTGTAAGAATATGTAACATTGGCAACAATAAGACTAAAATTCAGGAAAGAAATTGAATATTTTAAGTTTTTCACCGACCCGTAAGAAGACGGATTAGTTGAGGCAATGAAGCAAAAAAGTTCTCGATTTTTTTTCGCGGGTCGGATCGAAATGCGGTTTTTGCATTGGCTTGCAAAAATTGCATTGCTGCAGCCAAAAATGCATTTTCTGATACGGATTTTGGAAGATTTGATAACTGTATACTGTATAAATTATAACTTTAAATAAGTGTTAGAACTGGCTCAAGTCGGGTACCCGAGGGTTTTTAAAGTCGCTGATCACGATTATGATGTTCAGATTGACCCACAGCCGACCTGGAGCTCAGAAACGCCGATGATCGTCATCTCCGTGGAACTCTCTAAAAATTCACGCGGGGAAGAAGAAAAACTCGGCGCCCGGGGGGTTTTTAGGTCGCTGAATTCAAATATGGCATCGGCGAACACCCCGGATACCTGATGCGTCCGAACCTAGACCTGGACGTCATCTCCGAGAATTTTCCTGACAATATCGACAAAAACAACCCGAAAAGCATTGAGCGGGAGTTTTTTGGGGCGCTGAATCCGAATTTCATGTTGATAACGACCCTCTGAACCTCCGGTGAACTGTAATCTGGCCCAGAATGCCATGGGACTTTTATCTTGACATCGATGTCATTACTATGAATGTAAACCAAACCGGATGTCTTAGAGACCATTAATGCTTAAAAAATATCATAAAAATAAACACGTGTTTCTTCTTACTATGAAACTTTGGTAACTAAGCGTGGTGGGCGGGGCCTGAACTTAGGATAAAGTATCTGTGTATACTTAGACAAAAGCGTTTTGAGTGTTGGGAGAAAGGTGAAAGGCCGCTCGGCAAAGTTCAGAGATGTAGCCGGAGATTAATCTCGTCATTCTTACAGGACTGGATCAACTTTTTCTAGGGCCCCAGGGGAGAATTACACATGAATAAATGTATAAAATTATGAGACGTTTTGGAAGAGTTTTTTGTGATCGCGACTTTAAAACCCTCGGAGATTCTAATTCAGCGCCCCTTTACGATTTTCGGTTCGTCTTTTTCGATTGTGTCAGGAAAACCCTCGCAGATGGCACCCAAGGCCAGGTTTCGGTGCACCAGGGGTTTGGATTGCCGTTATCAACATGAAATTCGGAGTCAGCGCCCCAAAAACCCCCTTGAAGTTTTTCCGTTCGGCTTTTTCGATCATGTCACGCAAACCCTCGAAGATGGCGTCGAGGGCCAGGTTCCGGTGCACCAGGTGTTTAGGGGATCGTTTTTGACGTGAAATTTGGATTCAGCGCTCCAAAAAAACCCCGCTCAATGATTTTCGGATTGTTTTTGTCGATATTGTCAGGAAAACTCTCGGAGATGACGTCCAGGTCTAGGGTTGGATGCACCAGGTGTATGGCGGGGTTTTCGCCCATGCCCATATTTGAATTCAGCGATCTAAAAACCCTCCAGCGCCAAGTTTTCTCTTCCCGCGTGAATTTTGGGAGAGTTCCACGGAGATGACGTTCATCGGCGTTCCTGAGCTCCAGGTCGGCTGTGGGTCAATTTGAACATCATAATCGTGATCAGCGACCTCATAAACCCCGGTTCCTGACTGAGCCGGTTTGATTCTTATTTACAAAGTTATCATAATGCGTCTCAGAAAATGCATGTTTTGAATGCATTTTTTGCTGCAGCAATGCAATTTCCGGTTTGTACATCCCGGAAATTACGGGGAATTTATAAATAATTTTTGCAAGCGAAGCAAAAAACCGCATTCCGATCCGACCTGCGGAAAAAAAGAGAATTTTGGCCTTTTTAGTGCTTTATTACAGTCTAGATCAAAGTATAGCTTGAAGTGGACAAAATCAAATAATAGAAAATATTTATTGACTTGCTAAATTGTTCATAAAATCATTTTTAAGATATATTAAAAATAAAAATTTGGTCAGGAAGCTTGTCCTTAAGTTTTAATTGACGAGACGTCGATATTTAGCTTCTAGTTGAAAAAAAAAGCCAATATATTTAAAATTATCAGCTGCGTTTGTTCTTATTAATTATCATAATAATTCTTTATTTTTATTAAGTTTGTTAACAAATAAATACTACAAAATTTTTTATGAGTTTGAAAGTAAATAAACAAATGTAAAAATTATAATGCACTGCTAAGTTATTATCTGTTAATTTCTAACGTATAAAAACATAACACCTATTCATTTCTGAACGCGATAGTAAATTTTCTAACCTAATATTGATTGACAAAAATATCTAATTATCTATTTAGGCCATACGTTTTTTTCACCTGAATGACGTAACTATAAATGGTTATAATTATTCCGATTTTATGGACGAATATAAAAATTATAATATATGGTACATTTCACAATAATTAGGTGATTTCTCGACGGCAATAAACTTTAATGACAACCCTAAGTGGAAAACCCAGCCGTTAGTAAGTTGCCTGACAAATATCTATTGTGTAGGCACAGCACCTTTTGAAAGGGTACAGGTCCTGATTACCTACTAATATCAATAGTTTAGGTTAGCTATTTTGAATGCTTAATAACACACGAAAATACCTTGAAAAACTCCAAACGACTGATGAACTAAGATGAAAAGACTTTGCTTTATATTGAACACCTCCAATTTGCCTTTTACCTAAATAATATAGGTACAATAATAAATAAAAGGAAATTTTAAGTCCGGACCTACATGCGGGTACCCAAAGTTTATTGAGTTTTACTACTAACAGTAGCAGGTAAAACGAGAAATTGACGAATTATTGTGGAACGTACTGTACTGCTAAATTCGCATTTGGTAATTTCAGAACGTATAAAAAACATAAGAGACTGACTATAGATTTCTGAACGGGATAGTATATTTCCCAACCTAATATTGATTGATTAGAATATCTAATTATCTATTAACGCCATAAGTTTTTTTTCTCACCTGAATAACGTAACTATAAATGGGTAGGTATAATTCTGACTTTAACAGAAGAAATATATTGTTTATTAATTAATGAACAAAATAGAAAACAAAATAAATATGTTGTTTTTATTGATTTCGACATAAAATAATTATTTAAAGCTTCATATTACTCACAATAAAAAAGTTATATAATTATTGATAATTTATTAATTTAAATTTAGTCGAGCAAATTTCATTTTTTGCCTAAGTTGCATTTGTACACTGTAATGCAGTTTTTAAGTTAATTAATTATTGTTTCATTACCTATGCTCAATAATTTTTTGCATTTTTTTGCAAAATTTTACATGCAAAAGCACTATTAATTAATAATAATAATATATACACATTTATTCGATAAGGGGAAGCTAACAAATGAAAATATTTTTTGTTTTCTGTTTCTGTGTACTAATTACGTTATTCGCATGGATAGAGTTGCTGTGTTAAAAATTTAATCAAGGTAAAATTACAAAATTCTATTTGTAGTTTTAAATATATTTCTTTTAATTTTCTTGCTGTTTACAAACCTTTTTATTTTTTCGGAACTTACATTGTATACGAAGTTGGTTAACTTGGGGTAAGGTTGCGTATTTATTTGACCAACCATATACCCTTCAGTAACTTCCAAAATTTCGAGTATTTTCGGTGACATTTAAGAAAAAACGAAAATTTTGAAAATTATTTTTATTTTTAATTAGCGTCATTTTTAAACGTATGTATGGGGCCATATTTTCGCGCTTTCATCATCAACTTTATTTTTTCCTATTGACACCAAATTGGATTTTTACAATAAACTGTACGAAAACAGAGCAAATGTATTTGGAAGTGTGTATATCAAAGAATTATTTTGTGAACCGAATTAAAACCAAACCACGATTATCATTGGTTCCAACATAATAAAGCCCATGCACACAATACTGGAGTTATCTTTAAATATTTAAAGAATAGATTATCGTATAGATAGGTAGGAACTTCGGGAACTAAAAGGTGGCTGGCAAGGTCCTTTGACCTTACGGTTTTGAATACATTTCTGTGAGGTATTTGAAGAACAAAGTATATTATAAAAAGCAAAAATGTTTTTCGGTAAAAGACCTTTTAAATATATCTTTGCACAATTTAGAATAAAATATATTTTTTGTCTTTTTAAATATTTTCCCTATTTGTTTGCTGTATAAAACCCCTTTTAATAAACGAAACCAAGATTCGGGTACTCAATATTATTATTTTTTAAACTTAGCAAGTGTTTTATTGATCTAAAAGTTTTTCTTTTTATTATTTAAGATAGATCAGTAACGAACTAGCCCGGATTTAAAAAAATGAAACAAAATTGGTTTAATTTTAGATCTTAATAATCTAAGATGCTGAGATTTTTGGATGGGAATTTGACCCTTATTTTACATAAGTATTTTTGGTGGGATTACTTTTCTTTATTCTAGGTTCAATAAAAAAAATGGAAGTGGGTCTTTTTTCTCAGAATATCTCGCTCTGTAGGCAAAACCTAACCTTTATACTATATAATATAAAGAACGAAACTTGCTCAGTTTAATGTCCCTTAAATCTCTCCTGGTTTGTTTAGGTAAAATGTAGCAATTTTATTTGTTTAGAGAATAAAATTCCGCCTGCATTTTACCTTCCAAGACAATTATGATCTCACAAATCAGGTTCAATCAGATTGCAAACTTCTAAACTCTTCTTTGATATATGATATTACCGCCCCTGTTTCAAGGCATTCCAAGTAAAAAAATGCAGTTTTCCAAATTTTTTATTAACCAGTGTCCTTAAACCAACTTACGTACCAAATTTTAGGTTTCTTCTTCTTCGGGAAGTGCGCCATTTTGATGAGTGAGTAAATGAGTCAGTCAGTCAGGCAGTAATAAAATGAGTGATTTTTAAAATCGAATATTTTAGAAACCACTTGACATCATTTTTTTAACTTTTTACGGGTAATTATAACATATTTGTAGATTTACATACCAAAAAAAAATATTTATAATGCACCTAGATAGTAAAATATGTACATTTTTAGTTAAAGTGTAGAACACATAAAATAAAAAAGTATTTTTCTACAAGCGTACGAAAAACTATACTTTTCCGCACTAATCCGCCTGCGGAAAATAGCTTTTTTCCGCACTAGTGCGGAAAAGTAAAAACTTTTCATTTTTGGAACATAAATTAGTATCTAATTATAAAATAATGCATAATTTTGCTTATAATAGTTATATATTTAAAGAAACTGAATTTTGCTGTAATTTTGCGGTCATAACATTTCTTAAATAAAATAAAATAATCCTAATTTACCAAATGCTCCTGCCCATGAAATCTCGTCACAGGTATGAAAAAGAATTTGTTATGTTTGAGAGCTGGTGTCAAAGTGAGGGTGTGAAGTCTTTTAAAGAAGAAATTTCTCTAGCCTATTTCTCTTATTTATCAAAACATGTAAACCCGATACAATATGGTCTAGATACTCTATGTTAAAATGTATCATTAAGTTACGAAAGAACATAGATTTAAGCAAGATTTTCAAAGTGACCTTAAAAAACAAAGCGTTGGTTTTAGACCCCAAAATGCTAAAGTCTTTTTAAAAGAAGAAATATCGAAATTTATGGATAAAGCGCCAGATGATACTTATTCACATATAAAAGTGGCTACGATTTTTGGCTTAGCGGACGCTTGTCGTAGAGACGAGTTAACAAAAATATTGAAGGTCAAGAAAATTTAGTATTGATACACATCCCAGACTCAAAAAATCACAGCTCTAGAAGCTTTGTCATTTCTGGAGATGCCGAAAATGGAAAATTTTTAAATCTATATAGAAAGTATGCCAGTTTAAAAAGCCGACAATACCACATAGGCGATTTTTTGTGAACTATAAACACGGAGTGTGTACAGTACAATATATCGGCATTATTACCTTCGGAAAAATGCCATCGGAAATAGCGGCCTATCTTAAACTTCCTAACCCGGAATTGTATACTGGGCATAGCTTTCGCCGGTCCTCTGCAACATTTCTTGCAAACTCCGGAGAACAAATATCCAACATTAAACGTCTTGGATGCTGGAAGTCCACATCAGTCGCTGAAGGATACCTCGAGAATTCAACAAATTTTAGAAAGGATATTTCAAACAAAATACTGAATTTTACCGAAACACCTTCCATTATCCAGAACCAACCGTCAATGCCATCTTCCAATGTACTAAACCTCTCGGTTTAAGAAACTTCTTTCATAGTTGCAAAAGATTGGCTCATTAAGAACCCAACGTCGCCGCCTTCAACGTTTTCCACAGAAAAGCAACTCGCGTCAGCAATAAATTTGCAAATCGCGACCAATTGCACTTTTACTATAAATGTTAATAATAATAATTAGTGTATGAATTCCATTGTTAATAAATAATATTTTAATCATCAATCTTTAAAATTATGTTGGTTTGTCCTCTCGCTTGTAGAAAAAATATTGTTCCTAACACTTGCGGAAAGTAACTTTTCCGCTCTTGACTGCTTACCCGAATTTCGCGCTTGTTAGAAAAATAACTATTAATTTATTGTTGAATTACTAACATTATATTACTTGTCGCTTATCCAAGGACACAAACGAGTATCCAAGCCAAATAAAAACATTGTATTTAAAAATGTGGTCATCTAGACGAAAAATATTTATCCACCCATCTTTTATCAGTTTCCTCTCTGATAAAAATTTAAACAGTCCTTTCCGATTAACATAGAGAGCTTTAAGACAAAGCATGTTGTGATAACGTCTGCTGCACAGGACAACCATACAATATACGATTAAGTACGAAGCACGGTTAAGCCGCTTACAGACGAAACTTAAGTTGTTGGATTTCTCCATAAACGAAACGAATATGGTTTATAGTATGTCCGCAAATGTATTATTTATAAATGCACTCAACCTCGGTTGGTAATCTCTAAAAGAAGATTTTATAGATGCATTTTACCAAAAAGCAATTGTTTTGAAAATTTTATTATAAAAGCATTTTATTAAAACACGTATTTGACAACTTATAACTTTCACAAAAGAAAATTAATTTTAATACTTTGAATAAAATAAAATTGCTTTATTAATATTTTTATAAAGTTTAAACTGTTCTGAGATTACTGAAGATACTAACGGCCGAGTACGATCTCGTTGTTAAAGGTAACAAAGAAGTTGACAATGAGTTGAATTAGACAAAAAAATGAAAACTCTTATCAACAGGGCATAACTTAAATGTTAACTTATTGTAAAAAAATTATTTGGTTTGAGATTTTGCGTCAAAAAGCAAATAAACAAATAACAAAAAATTAAAAAATAACTACCATGCACAGAATATGAAAAAAATAGGTTTGGCAATTTTTTAAAGTAATTTTATATTTTTTCTTTAAAAAAAAAGGCGTAGAATAGATAGCTCAAGTGATCAATACAGCAGAACTTTTATAAATTTGGTTTTTTAACAGGTTTTTTGATATAATTTATGCCTATTACATACTATTGATAAATTTAGGTAGTTTTACATCGAGAGTAGACAAAATATTTTTTTATGCTAGAACGTTGCTGTTTCATTTCAATCAACATTAGTAAAACAATTTATTTTTAACATTTTATTTCTACATGTAACTTTGTCGTTTCTTCCTAAAATTTTTGTCAATTTTAAAAAATTAAAATACAAAAAAATGGGTATTAAAATAAGTTGCTTTGACAACGTATTTGTTGTAAGTCCAAAACACATTTATTTTACGGACTGAAATGTGTCCGCATAGCCCTTTTTTAAAACAACTACCAAAAAAATAACTTTCGAATCCGTCATTTCCACTCGCAAAAATGTCGAATAAAAAATGTCAAAACTGACATTTGAGAATCCAAATTTTGTATATTCGAGACTGGCTAGGTTCTACAAAAACTGACACACAAGGCAGAGCAGTCCAAAATTTCGCAATCAGCAATTCGCTCACCAATTTAATCATGGAACCTACCTACTTTTCTAGGGTTTCCACCCATATTTCTAACCCCCTAGATCTCTTTCTTACTTCCACCCCCGAACTCTATCAAGCATCAGTAACTGCTTCCCTTGGTCGCTCAGATCATGGTTTCGTTACCGTATCATACTTTACACATTCTGAGGCAACTAAACGCACGCCGCCACGAACCGCCTGGCACAAATACTCGGCCTACTAGGATGGTCTGAGAGATTTTCTTGCCAACTTGGGATCCTATCTGCTTTTTACTCACAATCCTTCCGAAATATGTAAACAAATTACCGAAACAATTCAACTAGACATTGAGACCTATATTCCCCATACCAAAAAGAACCCCATAACTGCAAATCACAAACCGTGGTTTTCTAATTCCTGTGACAAAGCCAGACTTTTAAAAATTTAAGCCCCCAAAAAGTTACTTCAAAACCCTGGTCCCAAAAATCGACAGGCCAACATCGAAAAGATAAAGTCCTTTCTTTCTCGAATGGCAGTAAATCCTTGTGGTCTTTTGCCGAAAACATAAGTCAAAACTTTTGCATAAATTCTTTTCCACCCCTAATCTCTGAAGATGAAATTGTTTTTACTTCTAAAGGAACAGCCGAACTATTTGCCAAACAATTTGCTGCAAATTCTACTCTCGATCATCCCGTTAATCTTCCTCTTCCAACAGTTGCCCCTGTTCCTCATAAAATGTCCGATATCATTTTTAAAGTTAAACATATTAGGCGTATTCTTTCTTCTCTTAATACTAAAAAATCGTCTGGGCTGGATGGCATATCAGCAATCATCTTAAAAAAATGTGCTCCCGAGCTTGCACCCATCCTAACTCGCCTCTTTCAAATCTCTTACGACACGGGTTTTTTCGAAGAGCTGGACAGCTGCACGTGTGCAACCTGTCCATGCACGTGGCTCTTAAGATTCCCCTTTCTAACTTTAGACCTATATCCCTTCTTTCTGTTGTTTGCAAAGTAATGAAAAAAATTATTAATTCCCAAATCTTAAAGTATTTGGAAAAAAACAAGATCTCACATGACAGATAGTATGGATTCCGTCACAGAAGATCCACAGCTGATTTTCTTTCCTTTGTCTCACCCAACTGGAACAAGTCCCTTGAATTTTTTGGTGAATCCCAGACCGTTGCTCTTGATCCAAAGCGTTCGATCAGGTCTGGCATGATGGGCTTCTTAACAAACTTCCTTCTTACGGTCTTCGACCTAAGCTTTGCTCTTGGCTCTCCAGTTTCCTTTCTAATCGATGTATATTAGTTATTGTAGATGGTCATTCTTCCAGCTTCTACCAAAATAATGCTGGGGTGCCCCAGGGCTCAGAACTGGCACCCACTCTGTTTTTCTTACAATAACGATCTTCTTTCTTCCAAAATCAAACCCATTCATAGTTTTGCTGACGATAGTACCCTCCACTCTAATATTTAATTTCTCGAGCTAGTCAATAAGCCTGATTTGGAAACCAAGCGTAGGTCAATGCGGATGTCTCTCTTACAAGACCCCAAACTTATCTTGGACTGGGGCGTCAAAAATCTTGTTTAATTTAATGCTTTCAAAACACATGCCAAGTTTTGCAGAAGAAAGAGTCGTTTAATCTTGTCGGCGTTGCTTTTGAGAATAACCTCTGGCAGCTTCAAAAAAGCTTGGATTCCTCTTTCGAGCCAGAGAGTATTTCTCTTTTTCCAATCTGTATACTTTGTATATATCCCAAATCAGACCCTCTTTAGAATACTGTTCTCATGTCAGTGGAATGGCGTTTCCTACAACACTTAGCATTCTGGACTTTATTTGAAGAAGGGCTGTTCGTCTTATTCATGATCCCACGATTACAGAGAGGCTTCCTACTCTTGCCCACCATCAAGCTGTGGGGATCTTTCTTTCTTCTATAGGTATTTTCACGGCTTTTGCTCCGAGAAGTTGGCCAGTATAATTCCTTTTCTGGCAGCTCCCAACAGAGCAACACGTAGTGCAACTTTTATGCATCCTTTTACAGTTATACTAGAGAGGCCTCGCTTTCCTCGTTCCTTTATTCTTAGAATGTCCAGACTATGTAAGGGCACAAATTAAATTTAATTGGGTAAATAAAATATTTAAAATCTAATATTTTTTTGTCATAATACAAATTAAATAATAAAAACTACCTGACATTTGCATGCAGACTAATACCTTCTGGCAGTTTAAATGCGGCGAATTGAGCTCGTTGATCTTTTACGTCTAAGTAATTAGGGTAAATAATGAAGTAATTTTAAAAAATACATCGTTGTCAATTTCAGGCATGTCATATTTTTTGCTTCAGGCTTAGAGCTTAATAATTACCCATTAATTTACTAATTATTAAATAAAACCGGCTTTTAATTAAAACGAAGTCTCAGGCTTTAATTATAATCAAAATCTTTTTGAAAGAACAATTAAAATACTTTTTTTAAAATAATATAGTTTACCTATAAAGGTACCATTGTCGTCTTACTCGTACTCATTAACAATATCTGTTGGCTATGCCTATTTCAAAAACAGAAAAAACGCTGTTGAAAGATTAACTTGCTTTGAGAAACTTAATAATAAAAAAATACTATTTTACCGACAAATAAAGAATAAAGTAAGACATAACGCAAGTTGTGCTAGAAAGCTTGCTTAAGGTTCTATTCAAACCAAAAATTTTAGAATTTTAAACCAACTGAGAACTGGGATAAAAAGAAAGATACTTTAAGGTAAACCGCAAAAGAAAATATCTTTAAGGCTCTCAGAGAACCATATATGGCAAGTTATGACAACAATGCTTGCTTTACTTCGTTTGCCTAGAATATAGCTTGGCGCCGGGCCTGGAAACCTCTACGCTGATCAGGAAGTCCTTGATCAGCGTAGAGCGAGATTGTCTTCTAGCGCCTTTTGGTCGATGCTTTCACTTCACGTAGATTGCATTTCGGTTTTATGTTAAGTAAATAACAATTACCAAATATCTTAAATTAACTTTTATTGCAAACATCATCACTAGTAGTTCTGACTATTATAGTCTTGCTTCCTTAATATTAAAATATCCCTCATTAGGTTTTGGACGGCTTCGACATCTATCTCCGTAATTTTCCTGTAGATTCTACGTCTTAACTGCTCCTCATTTTAAGCTTTCCATCCTCCATCATAGACCTTTCTAGCCAAAAGTGCCCAAAAATCTTTGATGGGACGAGCCTAAAGTGAGTTGTCGTTTCTTGGTACAAATGGTATGTTTTGAGCGTCTAGCCATTTTAAGTTTCTCGTGCGTAATAGCCAAAACATTTTGTCCTCTTTAGCATGATTCTCTTATTTTAAATCAGCCAATTTGGTCAGACAGTTTTGTATATAGAGTTGACTAACTAATGCTTCACCCCTACCCTTCCCACGTAAAGTCAAGATATTTCTGCAGTAGAAATCGCGCACTAAACTAATATTTTGTCTACAATTTAGTTTTTTTTTTTAATCTTACATTCTTTGGGCAAACTTCTATGCTGTCCGTATAAAAACCATCATTTTCTTTTATCTCTTATTTGCTTAAAGTAAAGTACTTTTCATGGTCCAGAATAATGATTATCTTGTTTACAAAATGGGTTCCCCTTTATGTCCGACAGCATCGTGGTATCCGTGCCAGCTTGTTTGCCTGTATTTGGACATTTCTTTCGTTTTTAATATTTTACACCATTTCTGGCTAATTCTCTTAAAATTGTGTTCTTGAAGTGCCATATTTATGTCCGAATTTTCTCATCCCGCTCTATTTTTAGCTCTCCTCATTAATCTATCTGCCCTTTCTTGGATAAAATCCTGGGTCTGCCACTTTTTGGTAAATTAAGGCATGGTATTCCTTGTTATATTCAGCTATTGTATGGTAAATTCAACGGCGCGAAATATTTTGTGTTTCGAACTTACTCACTATATAAAGTTTAGGCATCCGCCCAACTAAATTGTAAATACTTTTCTGAAGTTCTTATTTATAAGCCATTTTAAAGCAAAAAACTTTCTAAATTAAATTGTCAAAATTAATACAAGCCCTTGAAGATTTTTTGTTTTCAAAGCCAACTAAATATATTATCATTACTGCTTATTTTACTTGAGTGAATGCTGAACTTTTAAGACATACGCTAATTAAATTAATTTTTTGTATTACTTTAAATCAATTTCTAAAAAGCATACCCACGTTCCTTGCAAAAGACGCCATGACCATCAATCTTTTTCGCTGAATATTGTTTTTTGCATTTGACTTTTTGGCGCACTTTGTCACCCGACGATCTTCAAGCAGCAATTCGCAGCCTTACAAAATATCAAACCATCTTACTCAACACCTTATTCAGTACAAAACACCTTGTTTTGATTGATATACGTGTACAAAATGTTATGTCAGACTCCTAAAATTAAAATAGTTTGAATTAAGCTATTCCACATATCTAGGATCTTAAAAGAATTAGACTCTTTGGGGCTTTAGGATACTTGGTACTATCACTGAATTTTTTGCCTGCCTCTTAGATTGCCAACCTACATGTTTCTGATTAAAACCGCGAGTTTATTATTACTTTACACACAGATGAAGAACTCCTGAAAAACATCCACCCTTTATAACAAAAAAATTTACAAATTTATTCACAAGTAAATTTTGATGCTGTAATCCAATTAATTAAAAACAGTTACTTTATAAATAAAATGTTAAATATAATTTGTAATACACCCCGCTATTTTTACCCCCAAGAACTCATTATTATCAAAAAAAGGGATTCAATTACTTTAAATTTTTACAAATTTACTCATATTGAATTAAAAACTGTTTAGTAAGAAAATATAAATTTATAAAAAGTGCTTTCTTTGTTTTCCTTGATAAGCAAGTTCCAAATTTGAATTCAGCGTGTCAAAATACATAAGAATACGCAATGAAACTCCGAGGACTTTAATCGAACACGAAAGAGCCCTGGCTCCCACGCTATACAGGGTGCCTGGGAAAATGTAGAGAGCTTAGTTTTTTGTTTAATCTATAATGCTTGAATCGGGGGTAATGCCATAAGAGCTCAGATTTAGCCGGATATTTTTTATGCTCGTTTTAGAATACTTACTTTCTGGAAATTTAACGGAAGCTGCTTCGACAAAATCGATTGATTTTGTCGAGCAGATCGAGTTAAATTTTGTGAAAGTAAGTATGAGAAAACAAGCAAAAAAATATCAGGCTCAAAATCTGAACTCAAAATTTTATTTAAGAATACAACCAAAAAAAAACATTTAATAATTATAACGAAATTATTTTTAAAATAAACAATTATTGAAAATACAATTACTGTAAATAATTTGCCCTTTTGCTGTTGACTCTAGTACTAATGCACTTTCAACTTCTCGTACATATGTTTGTAATGCTGAATTTAAATAAGTGGTTGATGTTGGAAGCATGGTTGATTCAATACCAAAGATCTACCTGGAAAGTTTGTTGCAAGATTTTGATTATGATCACTGTTGAGCTGTAAATAAGGTTTTATGAAACTTGATAAGAAATACCCAGTTATCCTAATTACCTCTTATTCACTAACACCCGCTTTACCTAAATTTGACACTATGCTGCAGCGATAAAAATGATTAGTATATTTTTTTTATTTTTGACGTTCAGATTAATTTTTTCAGCTGATATTTTTGTCCACTTAAAAATTTCGTTGATTCCTAATATAGGAACATTCTTGTGCCAACCTTTTAAGGTATTATTTTTCCAAAATGGATAAGGTGTTAAAAACAATCTATCAGTTGAAATAGGATTTGGTCTGTGAGATAAAATTTTATAAAATAAACTTACTGGACATATATCAGGGTTTTCTCTGTTTTTTTGCTATCGCCACACTTTTTTGAGCCAACTTGGCAGGTTTTAGAAAACACTGTTTTGTATTCAATGCGGCCAATAAACTCCCCATTATTAAATTTTTCTTCTTTAAAATAGTGCACCTTACAGTTTGCTGCTTCACCTCCACGCCAAGCCAGTTCGTATGCCACAATATGGAAAAATTTCTTCAAAAGACCTATTGGATTATTTTTATCCCATACTAATGCCATATTATCTACTAGATGATAAGCCTGTCTCCGCCAGGCGAGAGACAATATTAAGTAGCCTCTGTCTCCGTAAGACGCCTTTCGTAAGGCTAACGGTAAAAAAACACTTTTTTGCTCCCATTTTTGTCCCGGGGCGAAATTCAAAAAACGGGCTTCGTTAGGTTCTAGCCACTGCTAAAGACTACCACTGTGCCAATTTTTATTATTTTAGCTCAAGCCATAACTTCAGAATCACGTGGACAGACAAATAAATATATATACCTACCTACATATAAATAGTAACATTAGCAAATTATATATATAGATTTCACTTTTGGTTAATGCAACAGAACTTTCCTTACGCTTTGCCAAATCATTTTGCAACCTTTTTCGTTTAGAATTGTGAGCTTTACGGGCTTTTTTGAAGGCAGAGTCAGTAAAAGGATTAAAAATAACTTTAAACTTTTCAAAATATAAATTTTGTAACATTTTTGCCGTTGAATTCCACATTTTTTTTTTAATCTTGGGACAGTCCACGAAGGCTGATGCCTAAGTACTAACGTACCCGTGGGTGTCTTCAGTGTGGTGAGAGGGAGTTTGTTCACACGGGACTTAAATTTTTGGAGATTGGGAGGAGAAGGAAAAACTTCTGCGGGCAGCAGGTTCCATAGTCTTGACACTCTAGGGATGAAGGAACGAAGAAAGCGGGAAGTTCGGGGCCTCTCTAATTGAACTGTAAAAGGATGCATAAAAGCTGCACTACGTGTTGCTCTGTTGGGAGCTGCCAGAGAAGGAATTATACTGGCCAACTCCTCTGAGCAGTAGCCGTGAAAATACCTATAGAAGAGCGACAGATCCCCTACAGCTCGACAGTGGGCAAGAAGAGGAAGCCTTTCTGTGAGCGTTGGATCATTAATAAGACGAACGGCTCTTCTTTGAATGGAGTCCAGAATGCTAAGTGTTGTAGGGGACGCCATTCTCCAGACATGAGAACAATATTCTAAAGAGGGTCTGATTTGGGATACATACAGAGTGTACAGATTGGAAGAAGAGAAACATTTTCTGGCTCGGAAGAGAAATCCAATCTTTTTTGAAGCTGCCGAAGCTATGGATAAAATGTGTTTGTGCCAGTTGAGGTTATTCTCAAAAGTAACGCCGACAAGATTAAACGACTCTTTGTTCTGCAGAACTTAGCCGCTCATATGTAAGAGATAATCATTTGCAGACTCTTTTTGCGACAGGGAACAAGACTGTGTTTTAGAGGCATTAAACTGAACAAGATTTTTGGCGCCCCAATCCAAAATAAGTTTGAGGTCTTGTGAAAGAGATATCTGCATTGACCTGCGCTTGTTTTCGAAATCAGGATTACACGGTGGCTTAAGAAATTGAATACTAGAGTGGAGGGTACTATCGTCAGCAAAACTATGAATGGGATTGATTGTGGAAGAGAGAAGATCGTTAATGTGTAGAAGAAACAGCGTGGGTGCCAGCACTGAGCCCTGGGGTACCCCAGCATTAATTTGGTAGAAGCTGGAGGAATAACCATCTACACTAACTAATATACGTCGATTAGAAAGGAAACTGGAAAGCCAAGAGCAAAGCTTAGGTGAAAGACCGTAAGAAGGAAGTTTGTTAAGAAGCCCATCATGCCAGACCTGATCGAAAGCTTTGGATATGTCAAGAGCAACGATCTGGGATTCACCAAGATACTCAAGGGACTTGTTCCAGTTGTGTGAGACAAAGGAAAGAATATCTGCTGTGGATCTACTGTGACAGAATCCATATTGTCTATCATGTAAGATCTTATGTTTTCCAGATACTTTAAGATTTGGGAATTAATTAATTTTTCCATTACTTTGCAAACAACTGAAAGAAGAGATATAGGTCTATAGTTGGAAGGAAGACTTTTGGATCCTTTTTTGGGGACAGGTTGCACACGTGCAGCTTTCCAACTCTCCGGGAAAATGCCCATGTCGTAAGAGATTCGAAAGAGGCGAGTTAAGATGAGTGCAAGCTCGGGAGCACATTTTTTTAAGATGATTGCTGGTATGCCATCCGGCCCGTACGATTTTTTAGTATTAAGAGAAGAAAGAATACGCTTGATCTGTTTAACTTTAAAAATTATATCGGACATTTTATGAGAAACAGGGACAACTGTTGGAAGGGGAAGATTAGTAGGAGGATCAAGCGTAAAATTGGCAGCAAATTGTTTGGCAAATAGTTCGGCTTTTCCTTTGGAGGTAGAGACAATTCCATCTTCAGAGATTAGGGGTGGAAAAGAATTTGTGCAAAAGGTCTGACTAATATTTTTGGCAAAGGACCAGAAAGCTTTACTGCCATTTGAGCAAGAGAGAACTTTATCTTTTATTTGATTGTTAAAATGGTCTTTTGCTTCTGAGATGGTCTGATTATACTGATTTCTCGCTTCGATGCTAGTCTGTCGATTTTTGGGACTGGGGTTTTGAAGAAACTTTTTGTTGGCTTGAATTTTTAAAAGTCTGACTTTATTACAGGATTTAGAAAACCACGGTTTGTGATTTGATGTTATGGGGTTCTTTTTAGTGTGGGGAATATAGGTTTCAATGCCTAGTTGAATTGTTTCGGTAATTTGTTTACAAATTTCGGAAGGATCGAAAGTAGAAAAGCAGGTAGGATCCCAAGGGTAGCTGGCAAAGAAATCTTTTGGTATGGTCTTGGTACATAATCTTTCCCCAATTTTCTTTTTCATATTGTAACCCCAATCCATCAGTATGTTTGCTAAATCTTCCATCGGTTGCTTTTTGTCTACATCAAAATTTCGCTCTTTGTAAAATATGCCAAACTGGTTCCAAATTGATGATTGACTTTTATTTGTATTTTTAGTAATACAATTTTCTATATCTCTTTCTATCTCTGCGCCGCAGGTATTTCCGAAACGGGCCATAATAAAAACTACTTCTGACAACGTAATACTTTTATCTGACATACCGGACGCTTTCACAAATAAGTTTTAATTGTTACCATGGTAACTTGCCTAGTCGAAATTTATCCGATTTTTTTTTATCCAGTTGCATTTCTGTTCCTTCCTTTTTAGCCAATAGCAAACTAGGATTTTTGTGTTTTCCAATGGGATTATTAATACATGAGTGGAATTGTCGTAAATAATCACTGTGGTTATACAGGGTGTTGGAAAAAATGTTGGTTATCTCGTGGATATAAAAAAAACATGTGAAAATAGGCATCCTCTTTGGAGACATTGGCTCCCAAAGGGCTCCAAAGGAATCAAATTTTTTAAACATAATTATTGAACCACCAGATATATTTTAATTTATGTTATAGATGTATAGATGTAATAGCAAGTGGGATTCTTTAAATGACTATCAAAGAAAGTCTTGTAAATAACTTACGGCTGCAGGGACGAACTAGTTGTGACACTCTTGACTCCCTTTTTTACACCCTGTATTAATAAAAATTTTGAAAAAAGTTTTTTACAGACCTTTAACTATTTACTAAATATCAATTACTCTTTATTCCTATCGCTAATCCCAATCGTCTACGAAAAAAGGATAGTTTATTACTTATTACATCATGTATTTGGCATATTTCGATAAAATATACATCTATTTTTCTATGAAATGTTTAACTAACCCTATGATATAAGCTTATGTTGAATCCTTTTAAAAAGTTTTTAACAGTTAAACTTTTTAACAAAACTGTTATGTAGGTGACAGGGTAAAATTTCTCTTTTTCATACTCAACCCGATAGAACTTTGGGGCTAACAGTGAGTGTAGTAGAGTGAGGCTTTTTTGAAAATGGTAAGGATTAGCGACATGAATAAAGAGTACTTAATTATTATAAGTTAAGGGTTTGTAAAAAACGTTGTCTAAAGTTTTTATTACTACAGGGCCTAAAAAAGGGGGTTATAAGGGTCACAGCTAGTCCGTTTCTGCAGCTGTAACTAATTTACAACACTTTCTTTAATAATAATTTAAAAGTCTAATTATTTTTTTAATACATATATATATAGTCGAGAAATAATTGTTAAACCAATTGCCGTATTTAGCATTTCACTAAAATGATACCGGAATCAGTTTGATGAACGGCATTCAAAAATAAATTTAGCTATATCAAAAATTGTTTCTTTTACCAATATATTTTTATAAATATTTAAAAGAAAAATAGCTGTATATTAAAAATGGTAAAACGTCTCTTTGATGCTTTCGCCCGCATACATTCAACGGGTATCTATTGTTACGTATCTAGAGGGGTTCTTATATTGTCAGTCAAAATATAATCGCCTATTTTTCATCCCCTACATAAACCCTGACAACCGATCTGAGCTCCGTAGTAACTGTTTCGCTGCAGGTTAGCAAAATATCGTAAGGTAAAGTGCAGGGGTTTCAATGTAATAAGGTTACAGATGGGTTGAACTTATGTCGTATCAGTGCCGGAGATTCACTTATTGGAAATATAAGTGATCTCTTAATTAAGCTTTCTTGCAAAGTAATCTTCCCTTTAGGTATGGTCGCATTAAGAGAAACGTGGAACTAGTGATCCAAATCCTTTATGAGTAACATCAAAGGATAGATATTAAGGTAGTTTACTTGTAAAAGGGCTTTTCTTAAGAAATTAATGAAATTAAAATATAGGGTTAATAAGTGTCTTATATCTATTCGAAAAAAAATGTTATTTTTTATCATCTGTAAAACGAGATCTTAACAATCAAATTGTGCATAATTAACATTGTTGATATAAATCATCTATGAAAGCCATGCATTCATTTCGGAATATCTCGAAAACGGTTTTTACGATATTTTTTAAAAATAAATGCAATATAAATCTAAGTATTAGAAAATTTTAAAAAACCCTAATTTTTTTATTGTTTTGTTAAAAAGATATTGATTTTTAAAAGTTTACATATGTCTGTTTGTTATTGAGAAATAGTGTACACTTTTTTATTCTTTTTTACGTAATCGCTTTAATGGAAGATGTATTTTAGGACTAGGTGGTTCCAAAAATTGTGAATAATGAACAGACCTCATGTGCTGTGTACAGAGTTTTTCCATAAATCTTGAAGAATCGCCAGAGCTTTTATTTTAAGAGTAAGAAGGGGATGTTAAGCTCTTCCGCCACATCCCTTTCTGGCCAACCTCTCTGCTCAATATAATGAAAAATTAATACTTTTTGATCCAAAGTTAAGTATGGCACTTTAAAAAATATTTTTAGACACTGACAAGAGACACCTGTTTTTTTATTAGGTTTTTCAACAGGTATTTATATTCAGTAAAAGGTGGAATAAGCCTATTTTACGAAAAGGAAAAAGAATTGCCCAATATTGAATAGCCGTTACTGTATATCCTTACAAATCCGCAAAATATTAGAGAATGTTTTGTTCTCTTGTGCGATTATAAGAAATTTTAGTTTCTTTTGTTACTAAGATTCTTTCTTTTAGCCTAGAAGCCAAAATTTCTTAAGCAGTCCCAGATCCCTAATAAGGTCGTTGAAATCATTTTGGTTGAACGGTTTTGGTGTTTCCAGGTCGCATTCAAAGTCACCATCACTATCACCACTGTCAGTTATCGACTCAATATGCATAGTCCTATGAAGTACCAGCTTGAGGTTCAGGTAGTATTGTAGACATCTATGTATCGACCGTATGGAAGGTTATTCCCGTTTGTATCGAGTTTTTGGGTTAATGCCTGTTATGTTTACCAAACAAAAATCACAGTCGTTGTGGTGGTTCACGGGTTCATTACAGATCATAGCGGTTTCGTTCCTTAATCTGTCCTTTTTTCATTTGTCCACAAAGGTATAAACTTAACGCACGTTTTCGTGGAAAGGCGGAGCCGAAGTTTGCTCCTTCTCCATTGTAAATTTGATTCTAGGTCGGAGGCAATGTAGATGTTTTAAAAAACCCCTTTTGCCAACAATCTTTCACTTAAGCTTTATTCCTGGCTTTTCAGTTTTTTCTTTAATTGACGTATATTAGTTATTATAGATGGTTATTTTTCCAGCCTTTACTAAAATAATGCTGGGATGCCCCAGGGCTCAGTACTGACACCCACTTTGATTCTTCTTCACATCAACGATCCTCTCTCTTCCATAATCAATCACATTTATAGTTTTGCAGACAGTAGTATCCTTTACTATACATATTATTTAATTTCTCAAGCCAGTCAGAGAGCCAGATATCTCTTTTACAAGACCCTAAACTAATCTTGGATTGGGGCGCCAAAAATCTTGTTCAGTTTAATGCTTCCAAAACACAGTCATGTTCGCTGTCACGAAAAAAGTCTGCCAATGCTCATCCGTTATAGTCCACAGTACAGCCCCCAATTGATTCACATACTTTATAACTGATAACTTCGTTTCGACGACTCTACCACACTTTTCCTCTGCGACTTTTCTCGATTCCTCCGCTTTTCCGTTTGAAAGCCCTATATTATGGCGATTTCCCAAGTTTCTAAAAAGTTAGTTACTGGAAATTTTGTTAAAAATGTGAATTTAAACTTATCCGACAAAAATTTGTCCGACTTTTTTATGTCTACCGTTCGAAACATGCCCAAATGACAGGGTATTAAAAACCGATCACCACATAGGTAATTTTTGGTAAAATTAATTGTAAATGATTTATAAAATAATATCCTATGGTTGTCCGACAAATTTCAAGCCGCATTTTTTCAGTCCGACAGCTAGAAATTGGAATTTTGACTGGGTATAAAAAATTGTTTACCACATGTCGGACGAAAATAACACACGATAGAAAAGTATTTTTTAAAGAAAAAAAATATATTATTCGACAAAAACATATCCGCAAATCGTTGGTCCGACAAAAAAAAGATAAAAAAAAATTCGTAAAACTTTTGTACATATATATAATATCCGCTGCTTTACGTACTGATTTATAGTTATCTCTACATATTAAAACTATTTCGGCCTTCTAAGCTAACAATAACTGTCTTGGAGGATGCATTTGAAATCAAATAAACTTAATAAGCGAAGAATAATTATTCAAGAAAGAAAAATTATTTTCACCAAACCGTCATAATGTTTACTTTTAACCCTCATTTGTTTTTTTTTTTCATTAGTATCCGCGATAATTTTAGTAGGTTTTTTAATGATGTCTTTTAATTTGTACAGTTTTTTAATACATATATAAAATAAAATTTTTGCATTTTAAAAGAGCGTTTCTTAATATGTATTTTATCATTATTAATGTTTTACCTTTTTAAAAAGAATTTTTGTAAAATTTTAAAGTTGTATTTAATAACGTTGCAACACACATGAAGTTTGTGATTCCTTAAAAAATTTAAAATATTTGTTAATGTTACAAATATGCTTGAATTTGAACAAAATTATGCGAAATTAATTTGATTTAAAATAAATTATGAGAGTGTTTAAGGTAAATAAAAAAAAATAGAAAAATTTAAAAGGTTTTTAAAAAAAAAAAAAAAGAATCTTAGGAGGCCATGTTTTGGTATTGAGGCATATCTTTTAATTCTGAACTTTTCTTTGTAACCTTTTGCTGATTTTTTTTAAATAAGGGTACTTTACTCCTGTACAATTTTTATATTTTTTTACCTACCCTGTACTTAACCCGAGACAGTTACAGTGTACGTTGCATTGTTGTTACCATAGAAACTTTTGTGAACCTGATTTCCAATAAAAAGGTGTTAATCTAGGATCCGTGTTTTAATACGAGGTGTTACGGAACACTGCAAAAATTATGTTTATGTAGTTTTTATTATTTTTGGTAGGTAAGACGGTCACTAAATTGTCGGACAGGGGTATCACTATTTTCTACAATAAATTTAAAAGAAAAAAAAGTGAAAATTAGGTTTGTGGTCAACGATTTTTATACCCCGTCAAAATTCCAATTTCCAGCTGTCGGACTGAAAAAATGCGGCTTGAAATTTGTCGGACAAACATAAAATGGTATTTTATAAATTATTTACAATTATTTTTACCAAAAATTACCTATGTGGTGATCGGTTTTCAATACCTTGTCATTTGGGCATGTTTCAAGCGGTAGACAGGAAAAAGTCATACAAATTTTTGTCGGACAAGTTTAAATTCACATTTTCAACAAAATTTGCAGTAACTTTGGCTAAAAAAAAAGTTGTTGTTGTGACTTTTTAGAACCTTGGGAAACCGCCAAAATATAGGGCTTTTTCGAGCGGAAAAGCGGAGGAATCGAGAAAAGTCGCAGAGGAAAAGTGTGGTAGACTCGTCGAAACGAAGTTCCTCACGAATTATAAAGTATGTAGTAATCAACTTGCCAGGGAGGGCCTGTACTGTGGACTATTACACATGAGCGGCGAGGGCAGAACAAAGAGTCATTTAGTCTTGTTGGTGTTAATTTTAAAAATAACCTTAAATGGCACAATCACGTTACATCCATAGCCTTAGCAGCTTCAAAAAAGCTTGGATTCGTCTTTCGAGCCAGAAAGTATTTCTCCTCTTCCAATTTTTATACTCCGTATGTATCCCAAATCAGACCCTCTTTAGAATATTCTCCCCATGAATGGGGAATAGCGTCTCCTACAACTCTTAGCATTCTCGATTCCATGCAAAGAAGAGCTGTTTGTCTTATTACAGAAAAGGTTCCTCCTTTTGCCTACCGACCGGCTGTAGGGATCTGCTCAGAAAAGTTGGCTGGTATAATTCCCCCCCTGGTAGCTCCCACAGAGCAACACGTACTACAACTTTTATGCATCCTTTTACAGTTCAGCTAGAGAGGCTTCGAACTTCCCGCTTTCTTTGTTTTCTTATCCCTAGAGTGTCCAGACTATGGAACCTGCTACCTCCAAAATTTTTACCTTCTCTTTCCAATCTTTAAATAGCTAAACTCCCTCTTACCACACCTAAGGCATCCATGGTACGTTAGTACTTAGGCTCAGTCTTCGTGGACTGTCTAAAGATAAAAAAAACCTAACATTGTCTAACACCTGTAAGGAAACACAAAACCTATTGGTTTAAGAAAATATGAACTTAAAAGCAAATAAACCACTTACCAAATAATTAATTTCTATAAAGAAATTATGGGGTTTCCTATAATAAAATTTGAATCACACAAAAGCACCATCCTTTTTTATATCCCCCATTTAGACCCCAAAGCGATCTCTACTCCATGGAAACCGTTCCGCTGCAGGTTAATAAAATAACGGGAAAGTGCAGGGAGTTCAATGTAATAAGGTTATAGGTGGGTCGACCTTACGGTGAATCAGTGCCGGAGATTTAGTTAAGGCTTTATAAAAGTCTCGTAAAGATTTACGCCATTAGATAGGGGAGTTTTAACACTCGTACCGAAAATTGAATAATTAAGAATAATATGTATAATGGACTAAATACACTTAATATGCGTAATGGTTTTAAGTTGTGTTCTTTTAATTTTTGTTGGCACTAGTACAGGATATAGTTTATTAAAAATAAGAAAATCCAATTTAAAATCCAAATATTGTCGGTCCTGTTTAGTCCCTGCTAAATGACTATGTTCATGACAATAAATGAAAGACTTAAAGATTCAACTTTTTTGTTTCTAATTACTAAGAAACACAACAAACCTTTATTTTGCTCTACAAACCTAAATGAAAAAGGGTCGAAAAATACTTGTGCAAAATGTAACGTTAGTCTTTGTTTAGAATGTTTTTTCCTGTTTCATATTTTTTTTACTTACATATAACATTTTTCTTATTTTACTAAATAAAGCATCTTAGCTTGGTAGTCAAATATAGGGTTGGAAAAAGTTCCATTTGTTTTTGCTTTATACCTATACAGTGTGACTAAACAAAAATAAACGAAGGTTCTTTTTGAGTACTTTTCATATCGTATTTGTATACCTTTTTTCATGAAAGAAACTTTTTAGACATATGCAGCAACGCGTATTGGCAACCTTTTGACCAGGGCGAAGTTCGCCCCTGAAATTTTAAATGTAAAGGGGGATCCAGTTGTACCTTGTTTGAAAGCTCTTTAGATTCTCATTATGAACAGGGTTTTTATTTATATTTTGACACCCACTTACAACTATAATTAAAAATAATGGAAAACAACTTCTTGTAAAAAAGTACCATATTTTTTTATTTATTATCTTTTAAGCATAATAAAAGAAACAAATAAACATCAAAAAATTAAGCAAAATAAATAAGTTCACTTTTTTTAATAGAACTCCCTATACAATTTTATTTAGAATGAAAGGTCTGTTTATCCTTTTTTTTTAAATATATAGTTTTATTAGTATATATGTTGATCAGCTCTTTTAAAAAATTTAGGTTTATATTTAATAATTCAATTAATGATAAAAAAACAGCATTGCCTTAAAAAACAAACAATTTGATTTGTTTAATCATTTTTTCTTTTTAACTCAGCATGTCAACGAGAAATATGATTTTTCGATCGAGGCTCTTAGATGGCCTCCCAACAGCCTCGATTTAAACCCTCTGAATCTATTTTTGTAGTGTTATTTAAAAAATAACATTCTTTATAAAATGCCAGAAAATATTAACATAGCAATACAAAAAATTGAAAATAAAATTATGAAACTTAATGGGAACCGGTCCGATTTTGTTTTTAACGCGATCAGTAGTAAGTTAAGAAAAAACATTTTCAAGTACAGATAAATTGGTGGAAGTTAAGCAAATATTTGTATTTTTTTATATTTTTTATGTTCATAATAAGTTATTTGTTTCTCAAGGCAATGTGGATTTTTACTATCAATTAAATTTTTAATTAAAAACTTAAATATTTTTTAAAAAGGCTAGACAAAATGCCAACAAATCAAATATTTTTTTAAAGAGGATAAATAGATCTTTCATTCTAAATAAAAATATCCAAGGTGTTGCTTTAAAAAAAATAACTTATTCATTTTTCTTAACTTTATGATGTTTATTTGTTTCTTTTGTTATGCTCAAAGGATAATAGATAAAAAACTATGAAACTTTTATTAAACTATATTTTTTTTCTAACCTTTTTAGTTATCGTTGTAACTGACTGTCAAAATATAAATTAAAATCATGTACGTACCTTCATTAGGCTGTTATGATTCAGTGGTTTTCAAAATACAAGAAAAGCAAAATATTTTTTTTTAGACGCTTAAAAGGATTTCCTAATAAAAACAATCGTTCATTTTTACGCTAAGACATGATCCCTAACTAAAATGCCTCGAAAAGGATGCGTTTCATCCCTAAAATCTAAGACGAAAAGAACGGCCAAGTAGTACCTACCTCTTTTTAAAGGTCTGTCTTTCTCTTAATTAGCTCGATTAGCTCATTTGGTGCAGCGGTTTTTGATTCACAGGGTGCCTATGCAAAAATAAATATAGAGCCCAAATTATAGATAGCTGATCTTTAAACCATATTATTATTAATGAAGAAAAAAGTATGGCCCTCTCGATGGCCAGATCTTTTACCACTGGATTTTTTTGTGGGGTCCCATAAGAAGTAAAGTGTATTCCACTCAGCCAAAGTTTTTAGATAAGTTGCGCGAGCGCAACAATTCTGAATGTAATCAAACGACTCCTGAAATGCTTGAAAACATACGACAAAAAAAATTCAAGCAAAATCTTT
>JAHBCN010012112.1:0-27423 GCA_019359885.1 Listronotus oregonensis
CTGCCACATCAACGATATTTCTGGGCAGAACGCCCTTAATTGAGTGTTATTTTATGACATAATTTATTACCCAACGCACAATTCCACAAGCAGAACGCACTTTTTTATTAGATCAAATGACCGTAAGAAAATGTTGGTAAGTTTCGTAGATAATTTACCTAACTAAAATTAAAAGGAAGCGGATTGGAAGAAAAAATTATTGAAAACAAGAAACGAATTAGATGGCAATAAAAAATCTAGGTTACAAGTGAAGAAAGATTTACAGAGAGTGAAAAGATCCCAGCAAAAGCCTAGTACTTCTCAACAGGTTTCTACCGTATCTCAAGGATATTCACCAATTCAACGTATTTCATTACAAATACCCGTGCTTGCAGTAACACTTGATCGTTATGGTATTTCTAATCAAGCTGGTGCTGCAGTAGCATCAACTCGATCTACAGGAAGTTGGTATTATTAATAACGAAGACACAAGCCCTATCATAGATAAAAACAAAAGTCGTCGTGCAAGGAGTAAGAAACGTAAAATTGTACAAGATAAAAATCAAAGTTCATCATTAGGTGGCCTGTTTTTTGATGGAAGAAAAGATGAAACGCTAGAAGAAGAGCACATTACTCTCATAAAAATGCCAGTCTGTATATTTGACGCATGTTTGTTCTGAATCGGAAACTTCGTCGAACATCATAAACTGTATTTTGAAGTACTTCGATAAATCTCATATTTCAACAGATGATCTGATAGGATGCGGCGGAACAAACGTCAATGTTGGAAAACATTCAGGAATCACTGTAAATTTAGAGAAACATTTAGATAGACCATTGCAGTGGTTTATTTGCCAGTTGCATGCAAATAAACTGCCTTTGAGACATCTTATAAATTTTCGTGATAGCAACACAACTGGGCCTAAAGGCTTCTGTGGACCTATTGGAGAGGCACTGAAGGGATATGAGAGTCTTTTCATGGGTAATTTTTTAAATTGTGTTTTACGTATTGACTTATTATTTTTTTATTTTTTATTTCAGTTGATTTTAAGATAATTGGGTCAAATATTCCGGTACTAAATGAGTCTGTTAGGAGTACTCGTAGCACAAATCAAAAATATCTTTTTAATATATCTGATGCAATTTTAAAAGGAACTGTGGACGAAAACTTATCCAAACGAAGCCCTGATAAAGTTGTGCATTTCCGATGGCTGACAACGACTAATCGCATACTGTGGCTATACGCTTCAATAGCTGAACCATCAAAAAACTTTAGTTACCTTGGTAACTTTTATTCTAAAAGTATATGGTCCAATGTGGTTCTTTATTAAAGCAGCAGGAAGCCCATAATCTCTGAAAAATGATTAGTTTATCAAGGTATTTACCGAAAAGCTTGAAACATGTGATTGATCCAATGATATTGCGAAATAGTTATTTTGCACATCCTGAAAATATCCTGCTTAGAATGCTAGGGGACACAAGAGAACATATTTGGCACCTTGGCTTGCGTCAAATTTTCAGTGCTCAGAATTGTAAAAAACAACAGTACCGACGAAAATTTGAAGTTCCAAATTCGCTGAATATGGGCGCTTTCAGTTATATGGACTTGATTGATTGGAGTACTTCTGTTATAACAGAACCGCCATTCACAATGGGGTTACCGGAAGAAATTTTAACTGACATCGTAAAAAATCCAGCTACATCAATGCTGTATTCTGAAATAAAATCGTATCCATGTCACACGTAAGCGGTTGAAAGGGCTGTTAAAATTGTGACGGAAGCTTCAGATGCCGTTTGCGGTGGTGACAAGAGAGATGGCGTAGTAAGGGAAAAAATGGAATCACGTGGCATTATGCCTTCTTTTGGATCCAAGATTATAAATTAGAATAAATATTATTTTTTAGAAAAATGTTTCATAATATACATATTCCTTAAGTTACATTTAGAAAATAATATGACCTATTAATATGTTATATTCAAAATATTTTTGTTTTGCATTTTGTTAAACTTATGAACTCATTTTATAATAAATGTTTACTTGATCTTACTCAAATAATATTTTTCCCACACTTTTGTTTCACAGAAAAGAATGTGTAAATTAAAATTTTAAAATTATCTTTGTGGCAGGTCATTTTGCGCAAATAGGAAAAATGCTATTAAAGGAAATCTGTTTCTTTTCAAGTAATTGATCTTTTAATTACATGCACATTATGAAAATTTAAATTTTTAAAAATTAAAAATTTAATGTTATTGTGGCAGTTCTAAAAATTGAAATATATTTTTTTTTCATTAAATATTTTTCCTTTTCTATTTCACAACTTTTTTTAACATGCAGACACAACTACTAACAAATTTTTAAAACCTCCATATAAATCGGCCCACCCTAGTATACAGCGAGTCCGGAAAGTCTTAAGACGGGCTAATATCTTCGAGGTTAGTAAATATAGAGAAAGCAAATTTTGGTGAATGCATACATATAAAAAAATCTACTTCTTTACGCATTTACAAGTTTTTTTACCCTTGCAGGGGTGGCACCAGGGGGTTGCACCCAAAAATCCTAAATGGAATCCTATGTCGATATGTAGCTCATTTTAAAGGCCTTTAAGGAACAAACATTGCTTCACACACTAGAGGTCTCTACGATCTCCCGTTCCCGATTAATAAGGGATTATTAATAAATACCACTCTGATAGAACAGTTTCAATTTTTATTTTATGGGATGTTCAAAATGACTACCACCAACATCTTGACAATAATAGAGTCTATTTTGAAATTCTGCTGTTACGTTTGTCAGAATTTTTGGTGTTATAGTGGCGCACACACCCGTGATGCGTTGTCGTAGTTCTTGCAAGTTTTCTGGTTTTGTTGCAAATACCGTCTACTTCACATAACCCCAAAAGAAGAAGTCAAGGGTAGCGAGGTCCAGGAATCTTGGTGGCCATTCAATAGGCCCTCTACGCCCAATCCAGCGACCAGGAAATTCCTCATCTAGGTATTGTCTTACAGTTAAATGCAAATCCTGCTGCAAAATGGGATCGTAGTCAAAAGCACCATTCTCAATAGTAGCTACAATTGCAGGTGTAATAGTTTCTTCTAAAAGTTGTAAGTATAAGCGGTCGGTAAGATTTCCTTCAATAAAAAAAGGACCAATTACCGTATTACCGAAAATTCCGGCCCATATGTTTAATTTCTCAGGATTTTGTGTCTGGCCTTCTTCAATCCATCGAGGATTTTGATCACTCCCGTATCGACAATTGTGTCAATTAACTAAATCATTTAAAAAACAGCTGGCTTCGTCACTGAAACATATCCGATAGTCTGGAAAAATATCATTAAACAATCTTGCTGCCACGTGAAAATTTCGATTAGCTTGTCCACACAAAAAAATAATTTTAACTTTGTTTTTACTTGCGCGATCCACATCAAAACGCATAAAATCACAAAATTTATTAACGCCTTTTCAATGTTACTGGCAAACTAAATAACCCAGGCAGTCAAGCTCAAAATAGTGTCATACCTCCGAATTTTTTATATATGCACCAATTTTCTTGAAAATTTGAAATTAAGCTTATCTTACCCTCCATATCAAAATCTATATGTGTATATCAAGGTGTGCAAATTGTTTTTAAAGGGTGAAAACCATCCCTTATCAAAAAAAGAGATTTTTTAGGTTTTTCGCCTTTTTTCAATTCAAATGTCTTTTATTTATGTAGGATAAATATCCTAACGTATTGTACAATAAAAAATTGGTGTATTTTGAAATATCAACCCTTAAGAATCTTAAACTACCCTTTTGATGAAAATAATATAGAAAAAAATCTTTTAACGATTTGTAACATTACAATTGTAGTTTTACTGGAAAAAATTCATAGCATTTTAATAAAATTATTAGTTTCCACTTTTCAACCCCCACAAACTACCCCTTTGCAGAAAATGAAATAAAAAATATCTAAGGACTGCCAATTTTTAGATTTTGCTTTATTTTAGTATTACAGTTTATTATCTCTACTTGAAATAATTTTTAATCGTCTACACCCTAGCAACCCTTAAGAACCACCCCTTTGACAAAAATAAAATAAAAAAATATTTTTTAATGACTGCTGATGTTTTTGCACATCGACACCATAGTAGTTCGCATACTGTCAACTAGGAAGCAACTTCTGAAGATGTCACCCGCTCGTGTTGGCGAAACGTCAAGTCAACCAGACAATCGACGCCGGCCTTACAGCCCAAGAACCATTAAAACATAAAGAAACACTCTGAAATGTTGTAAATTTTTTTAAAAGGGTTAAGCAAGTAATTTGTTTATTTATTTTTTGGTTACTTCAGGTGAATTGACCCATGTGTATTTTAATTCTGCTTGAATTAATATTACTTTAAGCAAATTATTGTTAAATCAATGACTAAATAAGATCTCACCTCGAAACATGTCTGATATAACCATACATTATTACAAATAAACAGGATGGAGAGAGACATTTGTTATATTTAAAATGTTTGCATTTTGTTATACCTATTTTACTTTGAAAATTAGGTTTTGATATACGATATTCTAAGAATCTATAATAACAAACTTTACCGTATTGTAAACTATACCTACGCTAGATTTAATCATTTGCTACAAAGCAAATATTGTTGTCGAAATTTATTTTTCCACTCGTATGACGTCGTTAAAAAAATAATTTTATTTACTTAAAAAATTATCAGTCTTCTCGGCCTTAACGTAAAAATCGTAATAAACATTGATACACACCCGCAACTTCCTCGAAAATAACAGATAAAGGAGCGGAAATAATGATGTAAACAACTAACAAATATTTTTGTATGCCTTGATAATAGAACAGTGCTAGGACATAAAAAATATTTTATAAAAGAAAACTTGATTTCCTTTATTTTATTCTAATTGCACACCAGTGTGGATACAGGATTTTCGTTTGGCAAAACCTGTACCTTAAATATCAACATGTCATTAGATTCACTGCTAATTTTATTTCTTGGATAAAGAATTTTAAAAAACTTATTACATCACAAACAAAACAATACGTAATGATAATAGTGTGCAGGGCCGGAGCGAACGGGTGGGGGAAGGGGGAGGCTACTCCCCCATAGGTGATCGATGGGGGCGCCAAATTTTCTCTGAAAGGAGCGTTAAATAAGGGAGATTTTTTTTATTCGCATTTACCCAAAATAAAAGAATACTAATAAAAAATACATCTGCACCTCATAAAATATTATATTTGTTATAAAACAAATGAAATATTAAATGGGTTAAAAAACCGATATTATTAATCTCCTCTATATTACTTTTTAAAATGAAATGTTTATTCCTTTTTGTACAGTACGTTCCACAATAATTCGTTGATTTTTCCTTTTACCTGCTACTGTTAGTCGCAGAACTGAATATACTTTGGGTACCCGCATGTAGGTCCGGACTTTTTTCTTTATTTATTATTGTACCTACTTTTTGGTATATTATGTAGGTTATAGGCAAATTGCAGGTGTTGAATATAAAGCAGAGTCTCTTCGTCTTAGTTCATCAGTCGTTCGGAGTTTGTCAAGGTATTTTCGTGTGTGTTATTGAGCATCCAAAATAGCTAACCTAAACTATTAATATTAGTAGGTAATCAGGACCTGTACCCTTTTGAAAAGGAGCGGTTCCTACACAATAGATATTTGTCAGGTAAGCTATTTATGGTTGGGTTTTCCACTGAGGGTTGTAATTTAAATTTTATTACGGTCAAGAAATCAAGGAATTATTGTGAAACGGACCATAATCGTATTTATTATTTTAATACTGCTTTAGTCAGCATTTTAATATTTTCACGTCTTGTCGAGCGCCACCGAAATCTAACATTGCTTTAGCGGCGATTTAGATCTGCTAATAGACGGGCTTTGATACAAATATTAACAATGGACTGTACTGTATATTCTTTTAAAGTATTTTAAGCAATTGAGACTTTCGGGAATATACGAGTATGTATTTATCATTTAAGATTAACGATAAACTTTGTTAGCCAACAGTAAATTATATTATTTTTGTCAATATTTTTTTATTGCTCTATAAAAAAGCCTATGTACATATTTTAAATAAAATAAGTAATAAAGGAGATTTAAGCAAAAAAGTTATTTTGGCCAATAATGTCGGTAATATCAATATTATTTGGTACAAGTAAGTATACCAACTCCGATCCATCTAAAAATTGATTCAAAATGTTTTATTTATTCAATAAAACAAACTAATACACATGTGCTTCGAGGCATGGGGATAACATGGTGGCACGAATATTTTACTAAATTTTTTTGTAGTCAAATAATTGTACCCATTCCGATCTAATTGAAACTTTAACCAAAAGAAAATTTAAACTCCTATTTGAAAAAATAAGTGTCTCCTCTATCTGGGTGTTATATACCTGGCAGGGCGCTCAACATTTCTCCATCTCCTATGCTACTATGTTTAATAATTGTATTATTAATGTAAATGTTAATATTAATAATTTATTAAGACAGCTACTCGTTTACAATGATCTGGAGAAAATTTTAATCATATTTATAACAAAGAAAAAAATGGGCATAGTTTATTTAGCATTAAACTTTTATTAAGCTATCTAGGCTTACAGTCTATATACAGGGTGCCACAGATTCGAGTGCATGCATGGGGATCTCGGAAACCGTAAGAGATAGGAAGTTGGTTAAATTATGGCAAAGTTGCGCATTTAGGTGGCTAACAACATGCCTATTAGAAAGCTGTAAAATTCCGAGTACTTCCGGAGATATCCGGAAAAAACCGAAATTTGCTGATTTCGTTCTTATTTTTTCCTGGCGTTATTTAAAGAGATATGAAAAAACAAATGACACTTTCCCATGGTCACTTTTTAAGCTCTACAAAACAGCGCTGAGAGATTTTCCGTACGACGTTTCGTTTTCTTTAAATCATCATCAACTTTCTTTTTTTAAATACGGACCTGGGTTTTTTATTTAATTTTTTTGAACCCCTTATTATCCCAATTACAAAAATGTATAACACTTAATATTTATTTACAAATATGGAACGCCCCTAAAAGAAATAATGTGCGTTCTTTGTCTAACTCATTGTCGCTTATGGAAAATATGTTTATTTAACAGAAAAATATTAAGTGTTATACATCATTGTAATTGGAATTATAACTGCTTTTAAAAAATGCAATAAACAATAAGGTGCCGTATTTAAAAAAATAAAGTTGATGATGGTTTAACGAAAACGAAACTTCGTACGAAAAATCTCTCAACGCTGTTTTGAAGAGCTTAAAAAGTGGCCATAAGAAAGTGTCTTTTGTTTTTTATACCTCTTTAAATAACGTCAGAAAAAAATAAAAACGAAATCGGCAAATTTCGGTTTTTTCCAGATATCTCCGGAAGTACTCGGAATTTTACAACTTTCTAATAGGCATGTTGTAAGGCACCTAAATGCGCAACTGCCATAATTTAACCGACTTCGTATCTCTTACGGTTTCCGAAATCCCCATGCATGCACTCGAATCTGTGGCACCCTGTATAATACAAATAATAGCAACATAGGACATACAGAAATGGCAAGCATCCTGCCAGGAAGAGTTGGATCATTTTTAAGATGAAAATTTGGTGCCCTTTGAAAAGAAAAAAAAAACATAAGAAGTAGCAAAAAGGTTTAATTTTTATTGTCGGTCGCCTTTGCTTTTTATATGGACTATTATTAATTATTATTACTTATTACTTTATTGCAGACACGTGCGGGAAGCGGCACATTATAAAAAGCAAAGGCAGCTACAGTTCAAACCAAATTTTTTTGGTACTTTTTGTTTTTTTTTTCTTTTCAAAGGGCGCCAAATTTTCGTTTTAAAAATGATCCAAGTATATGTATATAGCACCCCGAGCTGTCAAAACTTGAAGTACTTCAAGTAAAATTTTACTTAAAGTACTTTTTTGTACTTCAAGTATTTTACTTCAAGTACTTTTTATTAGGAGGTACTTGTACTTGTACTTGATTAGTTTTTATGAAGATACTTGGATTTTTACTTAACTTGACCAGGTAAATTACTTGAAGTATTTATTTAAGTACTTGAAGTATTACGATGTACTTCAAGTAAAAAAAGTACTGCAAGTAAAAAAATTGCTTTAAGTAAGGAAAGTACTTCAAGTAAATAAAAAGTACTTGAAGTAAAAAATCAACCAAGTACTTGAATTTACACGCCTTAGATAATCGTACAAACAAGTTAAAACAAGAAATACGCGCAATCGCTGCTGTTTCTATTGTATTGCACTACAGCGCTCATTTGAATTGGATCCAACAGCAAGACAAGTGTTACAAGTGTAAAATCCTTTATTTTGATACCCAATTGGTTATATTTAATAATGATTACTAACAGCCATTTTTCATGACAATGTTATTATCGAACGCATTCAGTTTCCAAATCACTCCCGAAAATGTCAAAAACGTGACAGTTCAAGAATATTCTATTGGTGCGATTTGACGTTTGATGGAGCAGTTTCCCAACTATTTCGTATTGTGAATGCGTTCATTATTATCTTCATTTGAACGGAAACTCCTGTATTTTAATAGGCAACTTAAACAAAATTTTCACTAATAAAATGAAAACGACATCAAAATTGAAGTTAGGTTGTTCTGACTTGATTTTGTGTTGATGGGAGATTAAAATATTTCCCAAGAATAGGTCTTGGGTGCCAACCTGCTGTAGGCACCCACATGAAAACACTCGCTTTTGACAGATGTATCGGATGCCAACGGGTGCCAACGCCAACCCGTTGGCAACCACGGGGAAAAAACCCATTTTGGGAAAAACCAATATTTCCTATAATGGTTTAAGGCCCAAGCGCTCACCCGAGTACGACATTGTAGGCCTGTTGCCATATTTACATACGAAATTTTACATTATTTCGGACATCGGATGCATAACATCCGAACTTAAAACGGAACACTTAGTAACCCTACTTGTTTTCCTAACTACAGTTTTTACCGACTGGCCTACTTTCCAGTGACGTAGCGCTCAGTCCTTAAAACTTTTAGGAGTTGTTGGAAAACCCCGTTTTGAGGAATAAACCCTCTAACTTCCTTACAAAAATACTACTCAAGTATAATTTGTTTTACTTGAAGTACTTTTAATTACTTCAAGTACTTTTATGTACTTCAAGTACTTTGGTTTACTTCAAGTACTTTGGTGTACTTCAAGTACTTTGTTTTACTTCAAGTACTTTGTTTTACTTCAAGTACTTTGTTTTACTTCAAGTACTTTGGTTTACTTAAAGTACTTTGGTTTACTTCAAGTACTTGGATTTACTTCAAGTAAAATACTTGGGTGGTACTTCAAGTTCTTTTTTTAATTTACTTAAAAATGCAAGTACATTTTAATGAATACTTGGTACTTGTACTTGAAGTACTATTTAAGAGTACTTTGACAGCTCGGATAGCACCCACATAGACGTAGACCTATTTTTTTTTCGGTTAAATATTTGTTTACTCTTTAATTTGATTATATTTTAAAGTAGTAAATAAATAGGTAACAATAGGCTTGAGGATTAGAAGAAGTAGATAGCTTAATAAAAAAAAATATTTTAAAGTTTAACGCTAAATAAACTATATTTTTTTTGATAATAAAAATATGAATAAAATTTTCTTCAGATCATTCTGAACGAGTAACTGTCTTTATAAATTATTATTATTATTATTTAGATCGATAATAAAAATATTTAAACGATTTTTTTAATAAAATGAAGTTTAAATTTACTTTTAGTTGAAGTTTCAAGTATATCGTAATGGGAACAGTTATTGGACCATTGCGTCAAAGCACAATGACATGTGTATTAGTTTGTTTTATTCAATGAACAGAATATTTTAAATCAATTACTTGTACCAAAAAAATATTGTTATTAGCGAAATTTTTGGCCAAAATAACTTTTTTTATATATATATATATATATATATATATATATATATATATATCTCATTTATTACTTATTTTATTAAAAATGTGTATATAACCTTTTTAATAGAGCTTAGCAAAAAGCACATTTTTTGTTTGATACATTTTTTCGTAGCTTTTTTAGTTTTTCAGATATTTGCGTTTTCATTTTAAATTTTAATCATTAAAATCTCAAAAACTTAAAGAGCTACAAAAATTTTATTGAACAATACTTACGTAGTTTTGTTAGACCATTAATTTTAATTAAATACCTTTTTTCCTAAAATGAATAGCTTTCGGGTTACAAATGTTTCATGCGTATCTCTTTTTGGCCAGCTTTTTTGCGGTGGCCTCCCGGTCTATAAAGACAAACAACTGTATTTACATAGAATGCGTTGAATTCAATGCACTTGTACATTTTTATTCTGTATCATACCGCAAGCTGACCTAAACATTTGCATCTGTTGTTATTGTAATAACTATTTAGTAATTAATATTAAATATCCTTAGTTCTTTCCTGCACCATGCACCTACTGGTACCTCTTTTAGTAGCTACCACCTCTGCATTGACGTTGTAATTACTTGATCCTAAATTATCAGACTACCAATAAATGACCGACCTTACATCATTGGCGTGTCGAGTAAAAATCACCACGGGAAAATGTATGTCTACATACATAAATATTATGCAAAGTTTGTAATTGGCGCGACTATGGGAAAAGTAGGATAGGTCAAAAATTGTGAAAAATAAGTTAATGTAATATTAAATATCATGTATGTAAAACGATGAAAAATAATTAAAGTAATTTAAATATCCTTTAAAATTTTCGGAACTTCTTAAATACAAAATTTCCCCAAATTGCCAAAATGTTTAATTAGACAATTTAAATTACTTTAATTATTATTCAACTTACATCAACTAATTTTTCTACATTTTTTGACTTATCCACTTTTCCCAAACACGCGCCAAATATTAGCTCCTTAGGAGGTTTCTTAATGGAAACATATTATCAGGTATATTAAAAAAATGGAAAAACAATTTATATTTTTAATTAAGATTTTATTGATGGTCGCAGCCAATGAGGTCGCAGCACTAAGTTGAAGCTTTTAGAAACGGCAGTTGTAGACTCTTTTTCGATATACTCATAAGAACTGCCTGGATTTTTGCATCATTACAAAAAAATAAAATATCTCTTTAAATATATGTCATATTTTTCAAAGCACATAACATTTAACAATATATACATAGCTAAGTTTTTCTACTTTTTCTTGTGTTCTTCGTGGTACCCTTAAATTAATTAGTACAGAAGTTTTCAACTATTTTTAAAGTGTCGCTACTCCTCACAGGGAAAAAGAATCAATGCCCCCTATGTGTGTAATTTTATATTTACTATAAATACTTATTAAAACTACCAACAAAAAATTAATAAAAACGTTAAATGTAACATTAAAAAGTAATAAAAAATTGGAATGACGGCTAGTGATATTTGAATAAGCTTTTTATGACGGATTTCAGTTATGGCAATATCAGACCCAAATTACCATAATTCTTTTTGCGGATATTAAATTTTCCTCTGCACTTAATCCATGCTTAGCCAAATTTTAAAAAGAAAATTCAATGAAACATTTCTCTGCTCTTTCTTATGTAATCATGTGCTAATTTTAGTAGGTTGAACTTTTACTCTCCATCTCTAAACTTTATTTTTAGTTCTTCGTTGGTTGTAAGTGCTACGAGTTCCTCTTTTAAACTTAAGGAGTTTATTGAATAAGCACTTGCGAAAAAATTTAAATTAAAAATAATCATTATATTTTCATTACAAAGTTGGCCAAACTGTCTGTACTCGATGAATTGGTTCAGGAGATGCAAATGTTTAAATTAGCTTAAGATATGGTAAATAATAAAAATAGACAAGCCTAGTTAAACCAAATTAATACTATATACAGTGTAAGTAAACAAGCTTTATGTCTTTGATAACGCTTATTCTATAAAACCAATCATAGGCAATTGCGCGAGGTAGAAGACTTTTGCTGCTCTTTAAAGAGTTTGTCAGTGAAGTAGCAATTTTGTCTGAAAAAATATATTATAAGAATTGTAGTGGAGCAAAAGTTTTGTACTTGGACCGTCTAAAAAATTAAATCGAAGAGTAAACATTTGTTGGAATCTTTGTATTAAAATAGAACTTAAGTTGTGATAAAATAGTGTGCTTGTATGAAAACTCTTGCTTTCACTGCGGTCTCTTTGGCACCATAGATTTTTGAATAGTAATGATAACACAATAAACACGAACTTACGGCCAGACATTGGAAAAGGACGTAACGCGTAACTAAAGTCGCTACTTTCCGTTGCCAGCTTGAAAAAAAATTAAACATTTCTTAATAAAATTGCTTTTAAGTTCTATTTATAATTAAAAATGGGCATAAAAATAAATAGATTACTAGATTTGGCTTTAAAAATAAATAATTAGAAGATAATTTTGCTACATAAACCCTTTTTTATTTATTTTTATTTAGTTAAATACGTTTGCTACATTTCGCCCGCAAAGGAAATTTTGCGGGCGAAATGTGGCGATGCCTCTTTAACGCGCGTAGGAATTTTACAACCTGTCCGTGGATAAATGGAACGAAAAGATTACGTGTAGTGCGACGTTGCCTTGGGTTTCTTTAACTGCTTAGTGGTGTTTTTATTTAATCTATCTGTTAAAACTATTTACAAACTTATATTTAAAACTCTAAAATTGTGCGTAAATGTGTTTTGTGTAAAAAATTGGACTATTTATACGAAGATGTGTCTTTTCATAGTTAAGTTAGGTTCTGTTCGCTGTGCAATGTTTTTACAAAGGTCAGTGGCGTAGAATTACAATAGCCTGAAGGAAGGTAGCAAGACCAAAAGTTATTTATGCATTGTACTTGTTTTATTTTATTTGAATTTTATCAAATTTATTAATTTGTGAGTAGGTTTATAATATTGTGAGAGAAATTATACATTCAAAGTTATTTGGGATCTTTAGCATGAAGCCTCATGCTTTATGTGGAAGATATTGTTGGTTATATTTCTGGCTTTGTGGTCAGAAGCAGGGCCGTATTTAGGCGGTGGTGAGATGGGCGACCGCCAAGGGCGCAGCTACTTGGGGGGCGCAAAATCGGCCATGATTTTTTTTTCATTAGTTTTTAGTACCGTAGTCAATATTATTATTATATTTTATTAACAAAATTACTCAATTAAATTACAACAGAACAATTTTATAACAAATCTATTTATAATTTAAAAACTTTATGACATAAATTATGTATAAATAAGACCTTTAATTTAAGTTATATAACATTTTTGTCTAAATGTAATATTTTTCGAGTTATAATAAAAAACAAACGAAATTTTAGGATTTTTTTAAGGTGTACTTCAGAAAAAAATTTGAAAAATATTTTTTTTTATTTTTGGATTTTTTTTGCAAATTTTAAATAATTTGGAATTTAAATAAATAAAATAAATAATTTATAATAAAAAAAAACCAAAAACATTGTATAACTTGTTATATAGACAATTTAGAAAGCTCTATTTTTTGTTTTAATGCATTTTTTGTATCTCTTATAGTTTATATAGTGGTAGTTGAAACATTCCGTGGTAGCAGGTTTCTGCCGGTAAATGTACCTTATCTGTTTTTGGGTTTTTCTCGATTTTTTGCTGTCTGACACCCAATTTTGACTTAAGATCCGTGTTACCCAGCACACACCACTTTTTTTTGTGGACCTGTGCTATTTTTAATATATTAAGACTTTAATATTATAACTAAAATATCAATTTATTCTGATACCCACAGCAAAAATGTTACTCTTTGATTTTTTTAATATTTAGGCTGTGGATTAATTGGGGAGCAGCACTAATTCTTTTTAATACCAATATTTTTCGTTGGGGGGTATTCCATACTTCCCAAATCCCACGGTGTGTGGGGAAGGGGGCGCAATTGTTAAGCCCCGCCAAGGGCGTGGCCATACCTAGATACGGCACTGGTCAGAAGTTTAAAAACTGTGTGACTTGTGTAAAATGCACAAATTTATTAGAAACCGAAAGGTCTTTGTCTTAGTTACAACTAAGATAAGCTTATGGAAAATTAATAAATGCTAGCCCATTAGTGCTAGAAATATGCCAGGCAGGGGAAAAATTTTTAGAATTGTACATAACACAACCAGTATTTTTAATAAAAATATAAATACTTAATTGATATGCTGGTGGTTTAAACCATTCGTACTATTTCCCCAAAAATATTAAATTATTTTGGAGGCCATCTTTTTGATGATGGCATTCAAGTCGCAGAATTATCAGTGATGGAACACGTAGCACTTGACGACACCCAAGGCACTCGTGGACTGGCTACTTTTTGATTTACATGCTTAACCAGAAAATTTTTGAAAGACAATTAATTTCACCCGTATAAGATAAAACTTGTCCATGAGCTTCATGAAGACGTTTTGTCTCCCAATTTTTTAATCAACAATGCAATCATGTTATTTAATATTTTTTTTTCCGAATGAGGTACTCCATTTACATGTTGCTGTAAATAGAAATAATTGTCGATTATTGGAGTGACTCAAATCCACATCGTTCGAGAGGTACAACCGAAATCTCCTGAAAAAAATAAATGTTTGGGCCGGCATTTTCTTAAATCATATTTTTAGGACCTTTCTTTATTCCTAGAAACTTGACGGGCAAGATGTACTTGGACATGTTAGAAAATACAATAGAACCACGAATTACCGAAATAATAGAAAATAGCGTTAATTCTAATGAAAATGATATTTATTTCCCACAAGATGGTGTTTCCCCCCGCACTACGTGGCTTCAGTACGATAGTTTTTGGACACGCATTTCCCGAATCAATGGATCGGCCCGACGAAAGGGCCCCCTTGAGGGGATCGCCGAGATCTCCCGGGCTTAAGTTCTTTAGATTACTTTCTTTGGGGTATTTGAAAAGTAAGAATTTTTAGTACGAAGTTAGATTCTATTTAAGATCTTCGGAAGCGGATTACGGCTGAACGTAGAAAAATAATTTCATACATGCTTGAAAATTTAAGAAATACATATGAAAAAAATATTTATTGTTCCATGGACGTAAATGGACAACACTTTCAGCATTTATTAAACCCACTTAATAGAAAAATTTAATTTTTCTTTACCTTTAATTTGCGTATGACTGTAGGTTGCTTTTTGTTTTTTTTTTAATTCTAGGATGGTTGCTTTTAATTTTAAAGTCTTGTTACTATGGAAACTAATTGATTAATATTTTTACGATATACTTCCTAATGATCACTTTTTCTGGAATTTTATTATAATTGTAAATAGCTTTACAACGATTGAAGATAGGTATAAACCTTATTAACAAAAGTTATAAAGTTTTTGGAGAATCAAAAAAAAAAAAAAAAAATGGAAGGGTTTTCCCTTTAAAAAAAACTAAAATACAACGCAATAACTTCTTTTTGGACCCAAACCCTTTTATTGTACGGCTATAGATGAAGAGACGTCCTAAAAATCAAAATTGACGTGTCCAAAATTTTCAAAATATACCCGGAGAGTCACAAAAAAGGGATGCAAGCTTTTTCGTTGGGTTACCCAAAAATATTAAAAAGATACTGCAACTCAGATTGTAAAACCGCGATCCTTGGGTGCAACCTGATACTCTCAAACTAAAAATGAACATCGCTGCCCGCACGCGTTTGTACTCAATGTTTTGTTTTCCGCCTCAAAACCTAGGATTACCAAAATTATTCACTATAGTAGTAGCACAGATTTCTTAATATTATAATATTAAGAAATCTGTGGGAATACCTTTTTTGTATTCACATATTTTTGCTTTTGTGAAAATTTCGGGGGGGGTTCTGACCCCTGACCCCCCACTGGCTACGGCCTTGTAGGAAGGTATTCCAATGCTGCAATGCATGATGGGAAATGTTTCAAGCGGTAGCGCGACCACAAAATGTATCTTGCACACTAAAGTATTTTCATCCTTATTTTTTTTATTGGGGGGTTGGGATTAAAATACTTTGAGTGGGACAAGAAATCGTGGCGGCTTTGACCCTTGACAAATTTCCCATCATTTCAAATTTAAAACCTTCTTATATATTATCTTAGAAATAATTAGATAATTTTTTATTTTTGCCAAATTTATTATATTTTATGTTATTTTTTGTGTATCTAATTATAATAAAAATTATCCTCAGTTTTTGTCTTGTTTTTTATTAATTTGTGGCCCACATTATTCTGAATTTATAGGAGAAAAGTCATTTTGTTTAAATAACCAATGTACCAAAAATATTTTCTGTTTTTTTTTGGAATAAAATATTTCATAACTATTTATGTTGCTAATCAATATTTTTTAATAAACTAAAATTAAAAAGATCACCATAATTAGAACGATTTAAAAATTAATATTTTCAATAAATTTATATCTAATCGAAACTTGTAACATAAACCATACGCCACGGGTCGAAACTGCAAGGCTCCGTACAATGTTGCCTTGATCTTTCCTAAATAATTTATCTTCTATCCTTTTTCCCCTTATATAATTTTATTGATAATGTGTGGGACAAAACAAAGTGTCACTTATGAATGAAATGTTAAGTATTTTCTTTCTTTTGTCTAAGTTTGGGACTGACAGAATAATGGGCGAAGCTTTATTTAGGTTTGACTATAACAGTCTTTCTCAAAGTGGGCGATAACGCCCCCTTGTGGGCGCTGGAGGCCTAGAGGGGGGCGGTAAGGGACTCAGAAAAAATTGGGGGGCGCTGATGTGATTTGGGGGGGCGATGGGTGATTTGCAATTTCAGCTACTTCATATTTTAGAATTCACTGAAATTAAAATCCTACACTACACAACATTCATTTATTAGAATAAATTAAAAATATATTAAATATTTAATATTTTCATCTTAAGATATTTAGTAATAGGTATAAAGCACTGAAAGATATTCGTGTCTTCAAGTGTCGCAAGTGAGGTGCCCACCTCCGAAGACACGTGTTAAAAATATGTATATATTGTTGCGGTCAAGCAGAGCACTTGCCGAACGCGGGATTTTTTTATGTACCTAATCTAGTAAAATAAAAGCAAACATAAAATTAAACTTAGAAGGTTTAATTATAATTCACGTTTGGCGCGAACAAATATTGTACGATTTATTTGTTCAATCCTGTATTTTAGTCCGTCGTTCGTCGGTCCGTGTTTGTGGAGTGGTGGTGCCCAAATACACAGCCGCGGCTCGTGACCATCCAGCGACTGACGTGACTAGAGGTGTGTCGTTCGCGAACGATTCGTTCAAAAAGAACGAATCAGTGCACTGATTCAAATAAATTAATTCCCTGATTCGAATCGTTTTTGACCCACTTGCTCGATCGCCCTGCGATGAATTACGAACCTAGTTTTGATTCGTTTCGTTCATAAGGTCACTAAGTCAGAATCGGACTCGAACTCGAAGATTCGGTAATTTGGTCTTTTATGACGGCAAATCGGTCGTTTTTGTGCTAAGACCTGAAAAGTGGCGAGCGGCCTGTTATATTTCGATTTTATTCACATTACCAGAGGTGTATTAGGCAAACAATTTATGCGTATTGTCGGTTCGAGTCAGTTTTGGCTATATACCAATTTGGCAATTAAAAGAACTTTTTTTCTTTGTTTTAACTATTCTATTGAACAAAGACTTAATTTGGAGCTACATTTTTAGGTTTATTGATTATAGTTTTTGAAAGTTTAATTTCAAATATATTTTTAAAATAATAATTGTATCAAAATAAAATAAATGCAATAATTTCTTTACTAAAGATAACTATCACATTTCTTGTGGAATTCAAAACCGACCGAGTCCGACCGGCATCATAATAAAGTGAATCGGTTGCGAACGAATCCTTTCAAGTGAATAAATCAAATGAATTGATTTAGTAAAAACATTCTTACTTTCCACCTGTAGACGTGACGTTCCGCCGCATGCACGCATCGCACTCGCTCGCCCTCCCATCACTCCGCCCGCCACCCTGATACTCTTAATATTGTAAAGTAGCAATAAAAGTGCTCTCTCGGGTAAGAAAAGTGTCGTTTAGAATATAGATTTAATTAAATTCCAGGCGAGACTAATATGTTATTGAGATTTTTAAGGTGAAAAAAAATGGGGGGCGCTACAAAATAACTGATTTTTAAAGTGGGCGTTAGACAAAATAAGTTTGGGAACCTCTGGACTATAATATATTAAGGTGGTGTACGGAGCAATAGACGGTTTTGCGGTTTTTAGAGAATTGCATTAAAATTTTAGAAATAATTCAAAAAAAAAAACTGTAAAAATGTTTAAGGAGTAATGGGTTTGAAATTTACGCCATGACCGAAAATTGGGAATATAGACCAAAAAGAAAAAGAAAAAATATCTGTTATGTTACGTTTATGTGTGCATAAAAACTGGGACCTGTAAAGTTTTTGTCTATTTTTAAAAAGATTTTTATAAATCTTTTCTGTTAGTGTTGTTTCATGTTGTCCGTACGCAAGTCTTCGTGGATGTCCAGCTTCCATATGTATCAGAGTGCACGGCAAAGACGTCTTAGCATTTTGGTTTTAAATGTTTGGGTCCTTATTAAAGTATAATTTGGCATACTACATATAAAAAAATACATTTTAACAATTTTTAGGAAATACAGAAAGTCAAAATGTTTTTGAATAGCTAATGTCGCCACCTTTTGTACGAACACTGCCATGAGAAGATAAGTGAGGATCAGAAAAAAAAGGTTATGATATTAAGAATACTTATTCACTACAAATTACATTTTTTTAACCTTAAGCCTATATATAAAGAAATTACATTGTATTTGTTTTAACACATAAAATAGGAACTAAACAAGTACTTCATAAACACAAATAAGACCCAAAATCAGGTGTTCATATCTTATTTAAATTGAACTGCATCCCTAGGGAAGGCTTCCTGTTATAAGTTAAAAAAAAAGCAACAAAAATGTATAAACTTGTAAATAATATTCTTGTTACAAAAAAAAAAACAAAATGGTGGATAACCTCAAACGATAAAAAGTAAGTAAAAATAAAATACTACGTTTATTTTTATGCTTTTATCGGATTAAAATTCTATCGAATAATTTTATTATCGGGCCGATCATACACATATCATAACTACGATTAAACGTGATTTGGATTCAAACTGTCATAGGTTTGGATTTTGAAGTTAGGAATTTTATTTTTTTGTTTTGTGGTTAATAGTAAATACCGAAAGAAATAAAAAAATCTGCAAAAGTAGAAGTATTTGGGCGTTAAAAGCCCAAAAAAAAACAAGTTTTACGTTACAATTTTATCGGATCAAAACCGGATTACTTTCGAATTTTTATTTTGTGGCGTAAACTGTGAATTGAAATTTGTGGCTAAATATTTTGGATCTGATTAAATCTATATCTGGTCGACGTTATGGACATAAATGTAGTCAATGATAATCTTAAATCTAAATCATATTCACAAAAGTTAATTGATTAATTAAGAAAAATCAGGGGGCAAACCATTTTTGTAGCTACGAAGCGTAACACATAATTAAATTTCAGGTATCTTAGGTAAATCTTTTTAACATTTAATAAATTTATCGAGTGACGCCGCTGATTTAGTAATCAGATAATCGTGCTAATAAACTTGTTTTCGTAGGTGGATAGAGGTGTTGTTCGCCACACCAGATTTTTTATGCGCTAAATTAATGAAATCTAATTAACAGTTTTAAATACAAGTACACAAATGCTATAAAACTGTGAATAATCGTTGTTTGTGTTAAGGTCATAATGTAGAAAATAGATAGTGTGTGATTGTATTTGCATAACCCGATAAAATGTGATTAATTTAATTCCACCAGTATTGATATCTGTGTGTATTTACTAGAGTATCAATACTACTTATATTAGGCAAAAAAATTGGTAAAAAGGGCAGGTTCTGGTCAAAAGTATGGTGTGGATGATCCCTGTCTCGCTAGCTCATTCGCTTTTTGGTTGCCTTCTTTTCCAAAATGTCCGGGTGCCCACAGGAGAGATACCTTGTTGCGTTCTTCCAGGACTTCCAGTTCTTTTTGGCATTCCCATGTCAGCTTACCTTGAGGTTTGCTAGTGCCCTAGTGCCCCTAGTGAAGCCTGGCTGTCTGTAAATATGTAGATCCACTTGTTCTTATTAGCCCTCCTGTTGTTTTCTGTTGCACAGTGCAGTAAATAATATATTTCAGTTTGAAATACAGAAACTACGTATTTCGAGTGGAATAAAGAATTATAAATTCCCTATTTTACTCTACACGCCCGTTCCGATTCCCCGCTCGGTTTTGGATCTATCTGTGTACCAGATGATGTCTCCAAACGTGCTGGGGAGATCGGGTAGTTAGCATTCACTTTGATCCAGAATTTTTATCTTGAAGTTTTTTTAAATAAGTATTGGGAAATCATCTGGTCTGTTGTCACCTACCTGAATTTTTATGTCGTTATGTTCCAAACTAGCGTAGACACCAGTTGGTTTTTGTTGTAGTCGGAAGTAACCCATTCTTACCTCTCCCATCACTATGAGCTTTAGTGCTGAAAGGACCAGGAGATACTCCATAAAAACTCCGTTTACCATGACCTTTAAGTATCCAAACTCCACATTTTTGAAACTCAGATTAGTTTAAGAATTTTGTACTTTCGTCTCCGTGGTTGGACACTAACTTAAAAACTGCACCATAACATCTTCAATATAGTAACCCTAAAAGTCTTAAAAATAGGACACCCTGTACATTTATTATATTTTGTCAATTTAAAATGTCTAGATTGTATTATTGTTATTAATTTTAATAATTATAGTATAAATACAATGCTATTTGAACCGTATCTCCGAAAATATAATAATTAGTACATGTTAAGGACAAATTAAATTATCATTTGGACTGTTAGTAACAAGATAACTGATCATTATAAATCGCAATAAAACTTTGCGTGTTACTTAAAACATCATTATTAAAAGTATTCCTGACCTTTCTTACCCAACACTTTGTAGTGTAATTAAAAATAGGCAATGGTCGAGCCGGAATCTTTGTAAAAATTCTGCCACTTGGGATATTCATATAAAACTTTTTTATTTCTTTTGGGTGGTGAATCGGTTTTCTGAAGCTAAAATGACAAATTCTTCAAAGGTATTATTACAAACCAAATATATATAAGGCAGATAAAACAAAATTTTCTAAATAAAATATAATTTTTAAAATTAACGTTTCGGCTCTCTAGTATGAGGCCTTCATCAGAACGTCTGCAATACAAAGAGAAAAACACAATAGAGCTATGACTAATTACAAAAATTAATATAGTTACCTTATTAGTAGAGATTTCCATAAGTAGTCATTGTTAAAATTCAACATAAACACACATTTTTAAACGATCACTCAAACGATTATTGTATACACATATTACAAAAATGCAACACAAATTTAAAATTTCTTAATAAAAGGCATCAGCCGTTATGAATTTTTATTTTTGTTTTTTTGAATTTAAAATTAAGGAATTTATTTCTTTGTAAACAATTCACGATAGCGACATCTATGGTATATTAACAAAATATATGTTAATCCACTGCATTAAAGTTACGGAGATTTTTTAAAGTTTTCTCATGGTAGATATCCCAAATTTTATGGTATTGGTAACAGGTGGCATTTAGAGATTTAAGTATATTTGTTGATTTTAAAAATTTTTTCTTAAATATGTTATTCTTATTATTATTTAAATTTAATAGTTACGTAATATGCTAGAAATCAACTGAGTAGATTGTAGTATAATTTTCTTAAATTTTTTGTATCAGTTTTTGCGTTTACTGTATTTTTACTGTATTTAAGTGATCCTAATTTTAGAGACTTTAAACTTTGGTGATGAAAAGAGAATAAAAAATACTTTTAAATAACGTATTACTCGACTTTCCAAATATATTTTTTTTAGAATGGCTCCCAACCCTCAGTTTGACATTTATATCTGTCATTTCTTGCCTTCAATTTGATTTACGTTGTTTTACTGAAGTCCTCTAATTTTCATGAAAGTATACCAAACGATTTAAAAGTTAAGGGGGGGTCCTGATTTTAGATACACTGTATATATATATATATATATATATATATATATATATATATATATATATATATATATATATATATATATATATATATATATATATATATATATTATATATATATATATATATATATATTATATATATATATATATATATATATATATATATATATATATATACACATATATATATATATATATATATATATATATATATATATATATATATATATATATATATATATATATATATATATATATATATATATATATACACACACACAAAGTATTACTCCGTTTTAAGACAGTTAAAGAAGACATCCTGTTCTCTATGTTGCCCCTTTATGACTCTCGCCCTAGACGCGTTTCGCCCGCCTTACGGGTCTCGTCAGTAGGGCTGTAGCGAGTGCACAGTGAACAACAGAGAGAAAAAGCGTCAACTTGAACAAATATCATTGTTCATCGGTAAGATATTAAATCCTACCTTTGATGCCCTTTTAATCCTTTTAATAACATATCTACTACCCACTCCGGTAAAACTAGATGCCAACTTTGCTGAATGTGATTTCAGTAGTAATTTGTAGTATATGACCGAGTAGTCAATTTTTATTTTTTACGTTTCGGGTTTTTAGAATCATCATCAACTTTATTTTTTCATATGGACGCCATATTGGATTTTTGTGCAGCCAAATAGTGCTTTTTATTCTGATTTCAACAATGTATAACATGTTATAATTTAACAGTTTATAACCTTATTTATTTCAAAAAACAAATATTTTCTTAGTTGGCCTTGATTCCGGCGAACGTATTTTTTTAAACAATAAAATATTAGTAATTGACAAAATTGATAAGCGAAACAGACATTTTACAGAAATGGGTTCGCGAACATGGCTATAACCTTAATACCGTGTTACAACAAAACTACACATAACAAGTTAATTGAAACAAGTGAAAACAAAAGCAATGGCTAAACTAAGATTCCTACTAAACATATTAACGATATTTTTTTTTAAATAGTCCTAACTTCCCTATGAATGGTTGACTTAGGTATGTGGTATTCTCTATCAACATCCCTGGCTGTTGGATTTTCTTTAAAATGTTGGTTTGCAGCATCTCGATTTTCTTCAACGTACTTCTTAGGTCGTGGTTTTTTAAAACTTCCGAATTCAAGCAAATTTGTAACCAGTTTTCAAAAGTATGTTAGTTTAGGAAGCTGCCTTTCAGAAAAATTGTCGAAATACGTTTGCGCAGCTATATTAACTTTTCTTCTGCTGCCAATGACGCTAGATGGCATTCGCCGGAATCAAGGCCAACTGAGAAAATATTTGTTTTTTAAAGTAGATGAGGTTATAAACTTCTAAACTATAACATGTTATACATTGTTGAAATCAGAATAAAAAGCACTATTTGGCTGCGAAAAAATCCAATATGGCGCCCATGAAAAAGTAAAGTTGATGATCATTCTAAAAACCCGAAACGCAGAAAATAAAAATTGACTACTCGGTCATATACTACAAAAAAAAGTTGCTTTAAAGAAGTTTTTACAGATTTGAAAAATTTTAACTTATAAAAAAATATGACCGATTTTCGAAAATGCATGTTTCAGGTTTTTTCAAAATTTCTTAAAAACCTGAATAGATAAAACCATGTAGTAAACGGGATTAGCTTACTAACATAATTGTCCAAAACTTTCCCCATTTAACCGATTTTCTATCCATAGTGGTTTCCAAGATCCCCATACATTCCCCACCAATTTGGGACACACTGTATATTAGTGTATATATATATATATATATATATATATATATATATATATATATATATATATATATATATATATATATAAATTTCATAACAGATTTGTTATGATACCTAAAATAAATAAAATATTTTGATAACCCTTTGTGAAGTAATATTTATCTCAGATATATTTGAAATTTTCTGTTATTAATATTATTTTAGTTTGTATTATCATCAAATATTTTATCAATACTAACATGTCAGTATTTATAAACTTGGACTTTATTGCAGTAGTTAATAATTTGGGAAAAAATAAACAATTAACGACGGTTAACCATTATAATTTATTATTTTTAAATGATAATATTATTAAAATAACAATGTTTCTGTAAGTAAAATAGATTTTTTTGTTGTGCATACGACAAATTTCTAAAAATTAAAATTTTCTAAAGACTGGTTTGCCCATACCATTATATATATCGTGAAATCCGATTTCTTCTATCTTAAAAACTTAACAAAACCTGTATATCTTGGTTTTATTTAATCACATCACGTGTTTTTTGCTTTTCAGGTAAGTTAATTATGGCACCATGTTTCTAATAGAAATTTTGTATAGTTTTGGTAAGTAGCAATTTTTATTATATTTTTATATTTAATTTTTTTAAATATTTAGTAATACCCTACGCAATTGATTGCTTTAAACGTTTTCTATCTGACCAAATAAGTTTCTCAGTTTAAAGCTCTATAATTTTTTTTAATAAGGTGTGCCTAAATCCTGTGTTTTACTGACGCTTAATATTATTGTACTTACCATCTAGGTAGACCGTTACAACTGAGATTTTAAATTTCCCAGCTTCAAAATACATAAACAGGTTCGAATTGTAACCTAGTTAAAAAAATTGCTTTCTTTTTTTCTGTTTTTTATACCACATTCTTAACTCGAATTGTTAATAAAACAGCCAATAGAAAATGGACGTTGCTCTATTAAAAATATTAAATTTGCATTATTAGTCCAAGAAAATAGTTCGTGAAATACGAATTTGAAGTTAAAACTTAAATTTTTGATATAAGTTACTTTAAAGAATCTAAAAACGAACTGTATTTTTTTTAATTCACCCCGGGAAGGGGTAAAAAAATTAAAAAGTGTTTTTTTTTATTTTGAGGAAACGGTAAGTCCTAAAAAAAAAGTTTTAAATAAAAGTTGTAGAACGTAAAATTCCACATAAAAATGATTATATAACTTTTTTTCATAAAATTAAAATTAACTGAAATAGGGTAGCTAGAAGCTAGGGGATGATAATAGCAACTTAAAAAAATCATAAATTATTAAAAAATTAAAAAACTCATAGTTTTTTTTAATTTTACATAATTAACAACTTTAATTCTAGAGATTTTTTTTCTCTAAAATTAAAGTTGCTAATCATATAAATAATTTTAAAAAATTATGAGTTTTTTAATTTTCCAATAATTTATGATTTTTTAAAGTTGCTGCTATCATCCCCTAGCTTCTAGCTACCTTATCTCAGTTAATTTTAATTTTAGGAAAAAAAGTCAAAAAGTAATTTTTATGTAGAATTTTACGTTCTACAACTTTTATAAAAAACTTTTTTTTTCTAGGACTTACCGTTTTCTAAAATTAAAAAAAATCACTTTTTAAATATTTTTTCACCCCTTTCCGGGGGCGAATTAACAAAAAATACAGTTCGTTTTTAGATTCTTCAAAGTAACTTATATAAAAAATTCAAGTTTTAACCTCAAATTCGTATTTCACGACCTATTTTCTTGGACTATATTAAATGCTCTTCTACCAAAAATCCGTGGATGTTGAATCTCTGATTATATCTACTAAATAATTTAAAAGGAACGGTCGGGAAAAACGCCATATTCTTTCTTATAACCTCAGTTCATTCATACATATTATAATTTCGATGGGTGAGGCAGCCGTTCTTATCGTGAGTGTGAGTCTTACATGAATGATGAATTTGGTTAATAAAGCTTGTAAGTTCTTTGCCACTGCATCTGTCTGCTTATACGTTTTAATTTATTTCTTAAACTTACTTCTATAGTTATTAAAAACTAATATATCTTGTATATTTGCAATTTATTTTTATGTAGTTCTTCTATGATAGACCGTCAGCCCATCGAAGAAAAAAGGGGCCAATCGTACCCAGTATGCCCTTTTAAATACTAAGTATTGACTACGCGCTGATCATTTATTGATAGATTTTACAGGATGACTACGATTTATTGACTAGAAAATATACCTAGAAAGTGCAAAAAATAGTAATGTTGGAACAATTATACAATATGCCATCAGTAGCGTAACTAAGGATGACTGCGCCCCGATGCGAGTTTTTTGTGGGCGCCCCGTTCCCCCCCATACCAACTTCATCCATACTCTCTACGGGCTATATTTTTTAACCTTCTTCTCCTAAAAAAAACATTAGACTTTCTGTGGCCATAGAGACCCCTTAATAAAAACAAAGAAAAATTAAAGATCCTGGTAGGTGTGTTTACTAAGCTTGTTTGCTTTAAAATTACGAGGCCTCCAAATAAATGAATAACCTCGGGAGCATCTATGCCCAAAGAAAGTCTACCTTTTTTATATATAACAAGGCTTAAGACTTTTAAATTATTTATATATATATATATATATATATATATATATATATATATATATATATATATATATATATATATATATATATATATATATATAATATATTTTAATTTAAATAATAAAATAGAAAATAATTAAAAAAATTTAATTTTAAAAAAATAAATTTAAATATTTAATATATTTTTTATTAAAATATAATAAAAATATATTTATATGAATTAATATTAATTTATATATATTAAATAAAATTTTATAAATTTAAAATTATTTATTTTTTTAATAATTAAAATATAATTAAAAAATAAAAAATTTGCCCCTTTTTGAAATCAATTTATGACGAAAACATCAGGGGTTTAATCAAATCTTAAATATTCCTCCATTAACTGCCGACAATAACCCAAACGATTATAAAACTCATTTTTTTACGTTGGCTAGTTGGTACATCGATATTCTGGCACATTCAGCAAATAGATTCCTAAGCTGGTCAATTTTTCATATTTTTTATTGGTATAAAGCTTGTTTTTAAATGTCCCCATAGAAAAAAATTGTTTGGCGAAAGATCCGGAGACCTGGCTGGCCAAGATATTGCGTGGTTCGGGCCTATAATGTCGTTATTAAATGCGTTGTTCAAGTATTCGCGCACAGCTCTGGTACTTTTGCTGGGCGCCCCTCCATTTGATACCAAATTCTGATTTTCACGAGCAAGGTTTTCAAAGCAGGCAAAATTTGTTCCTCTAAAAGTTCTAGAAAGTACTCCGCATTCAAATTTCGGTCAAGGAAAAATGGTCCAAGGATATGGTGGCCGAAAATTCCCGCCAAAACATTAATTTTTTGTGGATATTGAGTCCTTGTCTCAACAAATCGATTTTGGTTTTCGTTACTCCAGGCAATTTTGAATGTTGGGTTCGTTGTTCAATGTAAAAGTGCATTGATCAGTAAAGCAAATATTTTGTAAAAACCTCTGTCAGTGTTTGTCCTCTCCATCATCTCAAAGCAAAAAACCTGTCGTCGTATTTCGTCTCCGTCTCTTTAAATTTTTGGTGTCTTTCGTACTTGTGAGCGTGGTATTT
>JAHBCN010012113.1:0-27341 GCA_019359885.1 Listronotus oregonensis
AATATTTGTTCAAGTGGTGACTTTTAAGGAGAAAACACTAAATCTAAACTGTAGAATCAAGCGACGCAAAAAAATTAATCCTGTACTAAAAGGTTTTATTATTATGGAAACTACTGGTACTTCAAAATTTTTCCCCAAGATTTAAATCTATTTTTTTTGAAGTGCTGGATTCATTTTTTTGGGGAAACCCAAAAACGAAGGTTCAGTGAAAATAAATTGAATAATAAACGGTTTAACCCCCAAAATTTGTTTAAAAAAAGGGGGATAGGTTACCTCTTTCGGGGGGAATATTTTTTCCCCTACGAAGAACTCAATTTGCAAAACAATTTTTGAAAAAAAGGAAAACCCTAACGTTTTTTTAAAATGTTTCAGAAAAAAATAGCTTTTGAAAATACATATAATATTTAGCTCAGCAGAACATTTGCTTGTATCAGTTTTTTGGGGAGTCAAATTTTTTTTTTTTTTTGGGATTAACGAACTCAACGACTGTCAATGACACCCAAAGGTTCCCAAATCTCGTATTTTTGGCTTTTGGGAAAAAGGGGAAAAAATTTTTTTAAAATGATGAAATTTTTTTCAAAATTTTTTAATTTAAAAAAAAAATAGAAAAATCAAACAAAAAATATTATTATCACCTATAATGTTTTACCAGAAATTTTTTTTTTTCCCCTTTTTTTTCATGAACAATTTTTCCGAGTTGTTTTATTTTTTGTTGGAAATTATTTTTTTTTTTTTATATGTATATTAAAAATTTATTTTTAAATTTTTTTTTGGGGACGAAGACGGAAAAATTTATAATATTTTTTATTTTTATTAAAAAACTTATTTGGTAGTTTTTTTATTAAAACCTAAATATGTATATACCTATTTAAACAATATTTTAAAAATAAAATAAATCTCGTAAATATTATAAACTTTTAAAAAAAAAAAATGTTCCCCCCCCTAAAATATTTTCCCCCCCTTTTAAGCCCCCCCCCGGGCTTGGGGGTTTTTGGGGGGATTTTTGGGGTTTTAAATTTAAATTTTTTAAATTTTTTAAAAATTTAAAAAAAAAGGGGCCCCCCCCTTTAAAAGATTTGTTTAAACCAAAAAGATTCCCTTTAATTATGCTTTACTATACACAATTTAACGTACTATTTAATTTCCCTTTTGGGCCGAATGGGTTGGGGGCGGGGAAACCTTTTTAAATTATTATTTATTTTTTTAAAATTTTAATTTCACTTCTAGTACTATACATCTATTTCAAACAAATTAATATTCTCCCGTGGTCAATGGTAACGCGCTGGATTTTTGAAGCAATAGGACGGGGGGTTCCCAAATCCCAGCTCCGGCAGACTTTTTTTTTTTTTAAAAAGGTCGTTCCAAATATGGTCAGGTGATGGGAATCCCTTTTAAAAAATATTTAGCCTAAGTTTCCCCACAGTTTGGGGGGCCCCCCAGCCTAAGCCCGGGGCCCCAAACGGGGGGGCCCCCGCATGTGACGTAATACCTTTAGCCTAAATTCCTAAACTCCCCTATTTAAAATCATCCTTTTTATTTTGGATGGGGGAAGAGGGCCCTAAAATTTTTGGGGTTTAAAATTTTTCCCCCAAAATTTTTAGGGAAAAAATACCCTTATTGGGGATCTACTAGCATATCTACTCTTCCATTCCCCAAAAATTTTTTGTAAAAAAAGAAACGAATTTTTTAAAAAACGACTGGGGGACTATTTAATTTTTAAATCACTGACACCCGAAAAAACCCCAAAAATTTATTGTATTTTAACTTTTTAAATTTTCTTGTGTTTTGTTATTTAACCCATAAAAAATGGCGTCACAATTGAAAAAAAATATAGATGATGTCATACTTCCACAGAAATCACCCTGTAAATACTACCCATCTCAAGGAAGTTTAAAGGTGTATGTAAGCCCAATGGTATGGCCCATTCGATCAAAAAATGTCCAGCCCAGTATGAAAATAACCGTCAGAGTTGGCCCTGCCGATTCTGCGCAATAACAAAATTCCACGAAACAATTTAATGTGTTGCCTACTTACACACTAATAATAATATATTAGGGAACACATTATATTTTTATGAGAGCCGTAATGGTCTTAGGGCGTCTAAGGTTTTTGAGCATAAGTGTATGAAACTATATCCGCGCTGTATCAGTCAACTGTCGTCGTCTCATCATTCGTCATTTTCGTTGTGGTTTCAGCCCTTTGCGCCGATTGTTTTGCTTCTTTGTGTAAGTACCTATATTTTTGTTGTTGTGACACTTTTTTGGATTAATAAAACCTTTCTTATTTTAGTGATTAGTAAGTTTTATTAAATTGTGACTATAATTTTGTGTTTATTGTTTGTTCATTATAATATCGTAATAAAATGATTAGAGGTTGTATGGTTTTGTCTTGCAAATACAAGGGTAACATACCCGGCATTTTTACTTTAGGTAAGTAAGTATTTTATATTTAAAACGTTAGTAAACTGAAAAAATGATAATATATCAATTATAAATAATAAAATAACGAAAATTTCATAGGAAATAGCAGTAGAAAAGTAAGGCAATCTTTGGCTATCTTTAGATAATTTCGACAATGTTTGTGTATTTCGTATTTATTAAAAAGAAATAAGGTTTGACATTTAGGTTCTTTTATTTCATTTAATAATTTAGTACATTTTAAAGTATCAAAATTATTAATTTCATTGGACAGACCAGGCAAATTTTAATATATACAGATCCTCTAATTGAATGAAAAAAATAATTTTATGCTAAAGTCGCTTTCTGCTTTTTCTGTAATTTTTTAAAAAGAAATTAGATTTTTGGTTTTTTACCTACATTATCAACTTTTTGCTTGACATACCAGACTACATAATATTTAACGGATACTCACATAATGGATACCTAGGTAACAAAGGCTATCAAACATTTTTAACCATTGTTAGTATGTCTCATGAATGTTTGTTATTAGTGAAAAGTAAATGCCTAAAAGCAGTTATAAAATTTTTACTTTTTAATGTACAACCAGAATCTTAGATTGTATCGAACTTCATTTACACTATCTTGCCCTTCTTTATCACAAAATTGGTGATAAGTACATGAAACTATCATACAATGTTTGAAATTTATTTTAAAAATCTTGTTTTTATTTATTTACAAAGATTATTGGTAAAGATACAAAAAACTCACAAAAATATCATCCATTTAAATAGAAGGCTTTTTTCCATATTATATCAGATTATATAAAATCCAATATTACACAAATAATTTTAAATATTCTATGGTAGTATCGTTTAATAACCAACAATTTTGTGCAAAAAATAAAAAAAACAGTGAATGCTTGAATTTGACATTTGATGATGTCAATTTTATAGATAGTAACAAAGAATTATGGAAATCCGGCTCTGACCTACTATTCATTGCGCAAATTCCGCGGGGCCAACTCATTGCCGCTGCCTCGCACGCCCGGACAATTTTGTTCTACAGTATCCTTCCAAACACCTTTAAACTTCCTTGTTCTATCTGAATAAATGCGGAAAAAGGAATCAAACCCTTACGGGTTCAAGCGTTAAAGTTATTCCCTAAATTTTTAAAAATGTATTTGTTACTTTACGTATGCACTTTATTTTATTTTAACATCATCAACCTCTTTAAAAATGGTATTCGAGTACGTCAGTTGACTCAGGTGAATGGATTTTATTAATTTTAGTTTCAACTAGAACGATGTTTTTGTCACGTAGGCAATAAAAAAATGGGGATTTACAATTATCTGATAAGAAACTTGAAAAACAAAAAAGGATTGTAAACAATTTATTAAACAAAAATACGTTTGGATTTTTTTAAGATGTAAAGAATCCATGAGACGTAAAAACTAAAGACATATTACCGCATCAATATTTTTAATAACACCACATTTTCCGCTTATGCCAATTCAATTGTAAATTTGGCGATTCGATATTTTATTATATAAGACATTGTCTACTCTTAATTAAAGTCAATTATGTGAAATAATTATTTTAAAAAAATAACGACCTCCCTGGTGACGTAGGAGTTGATTACGGATGACGGTGAAGATGCATCATTTCGCGAAGGATCACGTGGAAGTTGAAGGTGAATTGAAGCCCAATATTATGGGCGTATTAGATCAAAGTGTCTGGCCCACTATGAAAATAACTGTCATGAGGCCCCCGATCCTGCGCAGTAACAAAATTCCCCCAAAATATTGTAATGTGATGCCTACCTACACAGTTTGGTAGGTAGGCAACACATTATCTTTTGACAGAGCTGTGGAGTCCCTGTTTTCGTGTGACGGTACGGTGTTTATGTAAAACCATATCCGCGGTGTGCCGATGTCTCATCAACCCTTCCAAGCGATTGTTTTCTTTGTCGGTAGGTGATTTAAATTTGTGGTTGCAGAAGTTTTTTGGATTGATAAAACCTTTATATTTGAAAGGATTATTGGTTTTTTTTTAATTGTAACTATAATTTTGTGTTTACTGTTTGTCACTTACAATATCGTAAAATGCCTGAAAGTTTATATATTTTATCAAGCAAATTCAAGGGTAACATACCAGAATTTCCCTCATTAGGAAAAGGGCAGGTCAATTCAAATATCATTTTCACAAGACCATAAAAACTAATCTTGTGAATTGGGGCTTCAAAAATCTTGTTCAGTTTATTGCTCCAAGACCCAGTCATGTTCGGTGTCGCGAAAAGAAGTTAATTAATCATTTAGACGCTACTTAACTGACAGACAAACACATTACGTCCATAGCCTCAGGCTATTTTTTAAAAGCTTCGGATTTCTCTCTTTGAACCAGTAAGTATTTCTATCCGTCTAATCTGTATACTCTGTATGTATTCAATCAGACCATCTTTAGAATATTGTTCTCATGTCTGGCAACATATTTCCTACAACCCTTATCATTCTCTTTGATTCCATCTCAAAAAAGATATGTTCGTCTTATTATTGATCCCACGTAAAGAAGCTCTCTTTCCCACCGACGGGGCTGGAGGGGATATGTTGGCAATACGTAACTGAACGAAGCATACTGATGTAAAGAAGTTACGTATTGCTGGCAGTTTAAATACAGTCCGCGATAAAAAGATAGAGGCAACCTAATTAAAAAGAAATCTTCCATTAACTCTTAAAAATATTAATGCTTGCTTACAATTTGCACAAAAGTACATGTCATGGTCAAAAGACTGTCAAAAAGAAATTTTAAATTTAATTTGGTCCTGATGGTTACTCGTATTATTATCGTGACTTAAGAAAGGAAGAGATAATTCTCTCGCGTCGTTATAATGGTGAAGGGTCAGTCATGGTATGTGCTGCGATTGGATACAATTGGAAAACAGATATACAGTTTTTGACAAAAATCATAAATGCACAAAGTTTTATATACATTCTTAATAACATCATTTTAAAGCATGGTAAATCTATGACAAAAGGTGAATACATTTTTCAACATGACAACGCTAGAGTACACACAGCAAGAGTATTTTCCTCATGGTTCAAAGAACATAATATAAAAGTGTTGGAGTGGCTGCCAAGATCACTGGATCTTAACATAATTGACAATGTCTGGAGACGACTTGTAATAAGAGTTAATGAAAATTCAAGACAGTTTTCTAGTGAAGATGATCTGAAAAAAGCTATCATGGATGCCTGGCATCAAATAACTCAAAATTATGTTAAGAAACTTTATAATCACATTACAAAAATAGTATTTGAAACAACTAGAATAAATGAAAAATGTACCCGTTTTAACAAGGTTTAATATTAAAAACAAATATATAATTTTTTTAATGCCCCTAACTTTTTGTCGCATCATGAGTGGAATAATTTTAGAAAATACAATTTATACGTTATTTAAAGCTCATATGTCGGTAAAAATAACGATTTAATTAAGTTTATTTATGGTTAGATATATTTTGTTTTAAAATAAATATTGATTATTATATTCACATCATACCCTGCCCCTATCTTTTTGTCGCGCACTGTATACATTTCCAACTATTGAAAGAATATGCCCTTAAAATTTTAGCCTTGTGGGAGCAGGTTATGCCATCCCGACAACTTTACTATCGTCTGGCACATACTTGTAACCATCAAAATAGGTTGTCAATTTTTTTTAACTCGCAAATATGTAAATTACATCATATTAAAATTTTAGCTTTGTGAAAGCGAATTAAAAAAATATTTTTTGACATTCAAAATTTTAAGGGATGATGAAGTAACCAGAGGATACCTGCCAGAACAGTATTTTTATAATTGACTGATAGTAACATATCATTTAAATTTTTTTAGCTTTGTGGAAAATCGGTTAGTCGAATGGTTTACTAGCTCTTAGACTATACACTTCATTTTTGAAAATATTTTAGGGTAATGTTTAACAGATTTGACGTTGTCAGTAAAAAATAAAAATGCCGCATCAGCTATCTAAAATTGAAAAGACTCAAATGGTATGCGAAATCGAAGACGATGATAAATCCGCAGTATCATAGGTTTAAGAAAATTCTCTTAAAAAGTAAACATTTCAGTAAAACAAAGAATTGGTTTTGGTCGTCCCATACATTCCACCCTTAAAAAGATTTAAGTAATTTTTTACTCACGGGGTTTTATTTGGGGCGCTGATTAAAAATATTTAGTCAAATTTTGTCGGAAACTTCTAGTTTTTAAGTTATAACATCCTACTCCGACCTAACCTGAAAAACGCACAAACTTTTCTAAAATTTCCCCCCTCTGAAACTGGTCACAGCCAAACTGAATGATTTTCCGGCAAAACATTTAAAATAATTTAGTTTGGCTCTAAGCATGTTCAAGAAGGAGAAATTTTAGGAAAGATTGTGGATTTTTGGGGATAGGTTCTAGTAGGGTGTTATATAACTAAAAACTAGAAGTGTCCGACAAAATTTGACTTTAGATTCGTGACCAGCGCCTCAAAAAAACCATGTATACAAAATTTCAATAAAATCGGCTTTGGTCCCGATAAGTAAAAAATTACCAAGATATAATTCATACAGCGACCCTCTTAGTTTGAAACAGAGTAGGTTTTACTGACGAAAAAACATTCCAGTCGACTTATAACGGAACTATTCGGGTGTATCGTCCAAATAACACCAGGTCTAAAAAAATCTAATATCTGGCTTGAAAGAGGAATTGACTGGCCTGAAAGACCAAATGACTTTTGCAGAAAGTAAAGGATGAGTATTGGTAGACTTTTTCCTCCACAGCGAACATGATTTTAGATGCATTAAAACGCATTTAAACAATATTTTTGGCTAGGAAAGGGCACCCTTTCTTTAACCAAAACCTTTATTGTTTATGCTATGTTTCAATCATATTAAGGGATTAGTGCCTTCTGAAAATAGAGTTACGCGCGGACCCTGCACTAAAGTAATTATACCTGTGTTAAAACGAAATATTTTTTTTCCTACCTTGTTAACGTTAAGCCATATAAATCTCCAATCACAATACATAGTACCCATAAAAATCAAAAATAACAGCAAACAATTAAATCTCACTGAACCAAACCACACTGACTTTATTTCCTAAATATTTAGAACAAATTTTATCGCAATTACAAATCACTTTAAAATTTATGTTTAACTAAAGGCAGGTACTAAAACTCAATACATCATGTACCAACTTCCGGTTAACCTATTATATATTTAAATTGATTCGTCTATGTCTATCTCTAGTAAAATAAAATATGTTGATATTATTTAAACTATTTTAATCGACTCGTGTTTTGCATATAAATTATCGGATGTAAAAATACCACAATAAAAGTTGGTAATACTGAGTTGTTTTTAATTAAAACCCAATGGATTGTTGTAAAGTCGCGGACCTATCCGTCTTTTATAGATGGTATCATGGTTTTAACATTGAAGAAATAAACAATGTAGTTTTTCCCCTTGCATCAGCTTACAATAAAGCAACACAAAGGGGCACTCTTATGCTTTCTTTAAAGTTTATATAGAGAAACACCGAACTCTCCACTTTGTCCGCTCTTTAATCCCTAGAGTGTTTAGAATGTGAAATTAACTGCATCCAGATGCTTTGCCTTCTAACCTCCAAATGTTTAAGTGTTAGTAATAAAAACTTCAGTGAACTAACCAGAACACGTTACTTAGATGTTAATGGGGGGTCCCCAGTAGGTAGTAGGTATTTGTATAGCGTCCGTGGTGGCACTACTACGTTGTCCAAAAGGTGCCGTGAAATGCAATATCTGCATGTTTTGGTGCTTTGACAGCGTTGACGGAACTGGGGAAAAATGGGTTAAACATGTAAAAACCAAGGAAGTTTGAAGGTTAATGAAAGCCCCATACTATGACCTATTCGATCAAAAAATGTCTGGCCCACTATGAAATTAACTGTCAGGAGAGGCCCCCTCGATTCTGCGCAGTAACAAAATTCTCCAAAATATTGTAATGTGATGCCTACCTACACAGAGTTTGTAGGTAGGCAACACTTTATCTTTTGACAGAGCCGGAGTCCCGTTTTCGCGTGCGATGGCGCGGTGTTTATGAAACAATACTCGCGCTGTGCCGTTGTCTTATCAACCCTTCCAAGCAAATTACATGTTTTGTTGTTGTTTGCGCCGTATTAATTTCGATTGTTTTGCTTTGTGTAATTTTATTTTGTGGTTGCAAGAGTTTTTTGGATTGATAAAAACCTTCATATTTTGATGATTATTGGTTTATTTAATTGTAACTATAATATTGTGTTTATTGTTTGTTACTTACAATATCGTAACAAAATACCTGAAAGTTGTATGGTTTTGTCTTGCAAATCCAAGGGTAATATACCCGGAATATCCCTGATTAGAAAAACAAGTGTAGGTCAATTTAAATATCACTTTCACAAGACCATAAAATTTTAAATTAAATGAATTTTGTTGTAACAGTACATTCCACAGTAGTTCGTTGATTTCTCGTTTTACCTGCTACAGTTAGTCGTAACACTCAATAAACTTTAGGTACCCGCATGTAGGTCCAGACTTAAAATTTCCTTTATTTATTATTGTACAGGGTTATCCAACGAGGACTTGACAGGCCGCTTTTTTGACTTTACCTGTACTTTTATAAAAAAAAAGTGAAATAGCCATCATATATAGTTTTTCCCTCCGAATCCGAAAATGATTAATGTAAAATAATTAAACATCAAATAAAACTGCTAGGGGTCATTTTGATATTTTTTTAAATGGAATGCCATACTTTGTATGTGATTATCCGATTCCTCGTATATCTTTTGATCTAAAATGATATTTTTTTAATTCAAACTGGTCCATTTTCTGCACGTTTAAATCGAAAAAATTCTCGTCTACCTTGTCATTAACACCTGAAATATTGATACGGATACTGGTTACTCTTTAACGGTAGTATCATTTAGACAACTAAAAAAATAAAATTTAAAAGTTCTTATATTTTTCAAATTTTTCAAAACAAATATAAAAACAATATAACATATAAAACAAAATACCCCATAAGAAAAAACTATACATTAAACTTAAGAACACCAGACATCTTAATAATATAAATGTTCGATATGTCCTCCGTTGTTTTCGAAACAGGACCGATGCCCCTTTTTTAGTCTTTCCAGAGAGTCCCTTATAATATTGTAATCCTGGTTAAGTCTGTCAATTTCATTCGCAATTTTTTGCTGTAGCTCATCGATATTTCTATTGGGCCGTTGATAAACCACGTTTTTTAAATGGACCCATAAAAATGTATCCATTGGTGTGATATCTGGGCTATTGGGTGGCCAATGAAGTATTCCGTTACGGCCAAACCACTCGTTGTAACGCCCATTCAAATATACTACCACTTTTCGAACGGCCTGAGGTGAAGCGCCATCCTGCTGCCAAATAATATTATTGTAGATTTCCAATGGCAATCCTTCCAAGAGGCCTGTTAAAGAGCCACGATAAAATAGCGGTCCAATAATTTGATTTCCTAACATCCTACACCAAACATTAAGCGAGCTCCTACCTTGAAACTTTATCATTTTATATTTATGAGGGTTAGCAGCTGCCCTAATGTTGTGAATGACGCTTCATCAGTCCATAATATTTTATTGTATAAGTTGTTGTCCTCGTCTTGCTCTCTCATCAACATAGAAGCAACAAATCGAAAACAAAGTTCTTTTTGTTCTTGAGTTAGATACTGATCGGGAAGGATACAATATGGTTTGATACCAAATTTTTTTAGGGTTCTTTGAACTGTTCCATAACTGACCCTTCAGAGCTCTAGGCCATACCTTACATCGGATTTATCCTAAAATATTGAACAATTGCTTGATTTCTTATGATTTGTCTTCTTATATTTCTTCGCCTATCATTTAATGTTTTTGTTTCTTCAAACAGAGTCTTTATTCTTAGAATTGTATCAACTGAAATGCGACTCTGGAAACTCTCGAAAAATCTTCTTTGCGTTTCTCGATCATTTTTTTCGCTTTTGTAATATAATTTTACAATGTGTAGACGGTCTTCTAATGAATATTTTTTTAGTTGTCTGAATGACACTTCCGTTAAAGAGTGAACAGATATCCGTATCAATATTTCAGGTGTTAATGACACGGTAAACGAATTTTTTTCGATTTAAACGTACAGAAAATGGACCATTTTGAATTAAAAAAATATCATTTTAGATCAAAAAATATACGAGGAATCGGATAATCACATAAAAATATGGCATTCCATTTAAAAAAATATCAAAATAACCCCTAGCAGTTTTATTTGATGCCCAATTATTTTATTATTATTATCGGATTCGGAGGGAAAAATTATATATGATGGCTTTTTCATAAAAGTTCAAATAGAGTCAAAAAAGCGGTCTGTCTAGTCCTCGTTTGATAACCCTGTACCTACTTTTTGGTATATTATGTAGGTTAAAGGCAAATTGCAGGTGTTCAATTTAAATCAGGCTTTTTATCTTAGTTCATCAGTCGTTTGGAGTTTGTCAAGGTATTTTCGTGTGTGTTATTGAGCATCCAAAATAGCTAACCTAAACTATTAATATTAGTAGCTAATCAGGACCAGTACCCTTTCAAAAGGTGTGGTGCCTACACAATAGATATTCGTTAGGCAACTTATTTATGGCTGGGTTTACCACTGAGGGCTGTCATTTAAATGTTATTGCGGTCGAAACCAACAAATTATAGTGGAATGTACCATACTAAAAATGTATACGAAATCATTTTTATTAAAACATATTGAAAATAATAAGAGGCTTTCAAAAACGAACCAATAAATAAGGTGTACAATTAAGAAAATGGTTGTAATCTCTTTTGTTTTAATTCAAATTATTTTCTTAGGTCACTTGGTTACACTAGATAGCTAGATGACTCAGTCCTCGTTAAATGACAAGTGACTACACACAAACGAACTGTGCAACGATGTGCAAAATATAACGATGTGCAAGTTTTTGCACATCGTTATGCTGGGTAGAAAGAGAGTTTCAAAGCTGGTGGGTACAAACACCAGGACAACGACAGGCAAAGCAATTCATTAAGACCTGCTCGGCCAAGTTTACCTCGGACCTACTGAGCCACAGTCGTTAAGGTCGTCAAGATAACGGTAGGTCAACTAAAGGACATTGCAAACTTAACAAGCACCTGGAAAGAATAGGCCGGTGGAGGATAGCCGTGTAGGTTCTGCCAGGAGGTTGAAGAAACACCGTACATGTGTGGTGCCACTGCGAAGCACTATGTAGGCTTAGGTTTACTAGGCTTGGTGAGGAAAAGCCAAAACCGGCAAGATATCTGGAGTGGCCAGTGTCAAGGCTCTGGATTCTAGTTAAGAAGACGGGCCTGGACAAGGTGCTCCAAAGAACGATAGGAGAAACCACAATAAATCTGGTAAGGTTGCAGTGGTGGAGGTCATTTTTGCTATCTCCGCTCAAATAATCTAATCTAATCTAATGGTATTTACCACCTGTCTGCTGGTCTGTATGTCTGTATTGTCTGTTGGCGCCATTTCTTCTAAAGGAAATTGTAAATTAACTTTAAATTTCGCTTCCACAGAAAGAGGGTGAAAGGAATGGGTTGAAAGTTGACTGTTTATGTAGGTTTTAAATAATGTTTTGTATTTTGGCATTTAATAGAACAGGCAATTTAAAACGATTAACCCCAAAATAAAGAAATTTTCTCGTCAAGGTCCAATTTGAATGCGGTTTTTTGCATTTTGTTCAGAACGACCGTAGGAAAAAAGTTCCGTCTTTTTTATGCTTCGGAAGAGGCGGAAATGGGTCGCGGGTGCATAAAATGCATCGCATACGGCAAACCTGCCAAAATGCACGAAACGCCGCGAAAATTGGTACTCGGGGGTTTAGGGGGGCGCTAAATTCGATTTTAAAGTTCTAGAAATGGCTGAAAAAATAATTTCGGTGCTTTTAGAGGATTCTAATTTTAAATCTTAAACCCCGAGTACCAATTTTTGCGGTGTTTCGTGCATTTTGGCAGGTTTGCCGTATGCGATGCATTTCTACATGCACTATTTCCTCTTCCTCTTCCGGAACATAAAAAAGGCAAACTTTTTTCCTACGGTCGTTCTGAACAAGATTCAAAAAACCGCACTCAAATCGGAACTTGACGAGAAAATTGATTTATTTTTCTCTAGATTACCTGGTCTATAAAATGGATTAACTTTAAAAATTATTTAATATCTGAGCCTATAGGGATTGTAAAACTAAAGATTAGGATTGGGGTTAACAAAAAAGTCTTAATATGTATATAATAATAAATGTATATTCTTTGAAGGTTTCAAATTTAGTTTTATTTAAAACTGGTGGTTGTTCTTAATTTTTATGTGTTTTTTTTATAATTGTCCTATTGTTTTGAATAAAAACAGAACTTGGCCTTGTTATATATCTCTAAAAAGAAAATATAAAGTCCCGAAATAAAAAGTTAGTCCCATTTTTTCCCTTATATTTTTATTCAGAATTTTGTTTAAAGCACATTCGGGACAGAATTAAAAAAAAAACAAATTATTTCATTTAAAGTGCTTGGCGTAATACCAAAATTTAGCTTCGGGAAAAGTTGGAAAATTAAGGAGATCAACTAATGTACGGTATCCCTAAAAATCTTTCTAGGCCGAAGTGTGAGTAGGACTATGTTCAGCCGAGCAACTCCATTTACTACAATACAATAAAAATATAAAAACTTTTTGTAATAAAAAAAGTAAAAGAATTTCCAAAATTTAACCTTCAGATCTTTTAATAAAATCTTTTTTTCTAAAAAAATAAAAAAGTTACTCGACCGTGACAGGACTCGAACCTGCAATCTTCGGATCCGAAGTCCGACGCCTTATCCATTAGGCCACACGGTCTATATATTAACTGCTGCCAACGTTTTAATTAAATAAAGTACTAGTTAAGCTTATTAAACATAGATGGCAGATACATACAACCAGAAATACATGACTGGTAGATTGTTGAATATTACAACGGCTTTTATTGATTTTAGTACTGTTGTAATCAATAGAATAAAGTAGTTTAAAACAATAGGCCAATGGTGGGTACTTTGGATAAAGTAGATAATTATATTTCCCACAGTGGTATAAATTTTTAAGGAATATTTATGGCACGGAAAATTAAAAAACGTAAACTTAATCCTTTTAGCATATTTGAAGGTAAATTCAGAACGGGTTTCCAAAGAAATATTCTTAATTTAAGTCAAAAGATTTAAATTAATTTAGTTCCGTACAGTTCTGCTTAGAACGATGTGCACTCTTAAACACAAGTTTACATAGATCAATTTTTTTACCTACAGATAGATATCGAACTAAGTTTACGTAAAGTAGGGCCCCAAGATCATACCGGATGGAATTTACGTATCTGCAAAGATAATTAATATACTTGGTCCATCTAGTATTACTAATATTTCAAGAAATCAATTATTATGCCTTGTATATTATTTTTAACTGTAATAAAATGAGTATTGAGTATGTAACACCTTTTAATTTCCACAGTGACAATTGATAATTTTAAAAAAATTGCATTTTTTTAAGGAGAAAAAAACTACTAACAAAAATTGCACTGCGCAATTTGACCATCTCGTACTGTCATATAAAAATATTGTTTATTATATAGAAAGATAAAACATATATCACCAAGCTAAAACTCAATAGGTGAATAATAATTAATTATTCTGTACAATATGGCGAATGCGCATAAAAATATTTTTACAATAGAAAATTGGTTTAACAATCTCATATAAAAAATCCTCTCTAGCTCAAATGACAGTAACTATTGTGGTCCTTTGCCAAATATATCAGTAAAAACTTTTGTGACTTTTTTCTACACAAACTCTCCAGGACGAAATTATTTTTACTTCTAGAAGAAAAGCCAAACTGCTTAATAATTGCTGACAATTTTACTCTTGATTTTTGATTCTATTAGTATAACTAATTCATATTCTTGATAGGCGAAGTGTCGTAGGTGCAAACGTGGATAACCAGTTAAATGTATTTTTAGAGGTGTAGTTAAAAAAGCAAATATCTACCTAAAGCCCTAAATTATCTAATAACATCGATTCAGAACTGGAAACCTAGTGTTATCGTAAAAGGAAAAAATGTCGTTTGTTTTGGGTGTGGGTTTAAAAAAGGGTGAATTTACCCTTTTTAACCCTCAAATGTAATTTCTAATATAATAGTCGAATTTAGTGGCTTAAAAAAACTATATTTATCCTTTAAAATGGTAAAAAAACTTTTTTAGCAAAATGTATGTTTTAGGGGTGTGGGGGATAAAAAAGGGTGAACTAAGCCCTTGTTAGCCCGTAAATGTAATTTCTGATATTATATTTTAATTAAGTGGTCCAAAAAACCTATATGTTCTAGTAAAAATGGGAAAAAACTTTTTTTTAGCGAAATGTATTTTTTAAGGGTTTTGGGTGTAAAAAAATAAAGTAAAAAAACACCCCCTTTCATGGTATCCAATATCCCTTTCCGACACTTTGTAGTTGATCTGTGTCTAAAGAGAATACAAAAGATTTCATCTCGATTCATGTACCCAAAATCATTTCTAGGTTAAAAGTGTTTTTTAACAGATTTACCCGTATTATAAGGGTTTTTGGTATACCGGGTGATACGTCGCCGAGCAGAACATAGGAAAACCCATGTAAATTTTATGGGGGTTAATTATTGGCTCCCCTGTACATTTACAGAAAAATGTAAGATAACTTTTTGAAAAGACCAATCTGACAAACCTTTATGCCAAATTTCAAAAAAATTTAATAAGCGAATCTTGAATTCTTCAATTAAATAATGTAATTGCAAAATTACCAAATTTTCGGTTCAGGTAAAACCAAACACACTTTAGCCACCAGCAATCTCACAACCATTGCATTCAAAGTAAAAGACACGTTAACATTATTTTTTTATCAAAACTTTTATTTAATGTAACAATTAAGTTTAACTAATAACAATTATTACTATCGATCATTAAAAAAATAATTTTATCATTCTAGAAATTAATTAAACCAATAGCACTAATAGCAGTATCCAAAATATTTTAAATTTATTTTCCCATCAAGCCTATCTGGTCCATTTCAACCATTAAACTTATTGTCACTAAATTCGAGTCCAAAGCCATCGGAATAAATAATTGCAAATGTTTAACTCAGGAGATCGAAAATAAATCCGAAAAAAAGAAAGAACTGAACTCTTAATATTTTACTAGGTTTGGAAAAATAAAATGAAGTAAAATACAATAGCTTTTTTAAAAATAATGGAAAATTACATAAAAACATTAATTAATCAAATGTTTAAACAACCCTCCATTAACAGCTAAACAATATACCAACCGATCATAAAATTTATTTCTAACGTTGCTAAGTTGATATTGCGAAATTTTATTACATTCTAACAAAACAGGGTTTTGTTGCTGGTTTAGATTCTCAAATTTTACACTTTTATAAATGACACTTTTTAAGTGACCCCACAGAAAAAAGTCATTCGGTGAAAGATCAGGTGACCTGGCTGGCCAAAGTATCCGGTACCGTGGACCAATAATATTGCCGTTAAAAGCATTTTCTAGGTATTCTCTAGCCATACGGGCATTATGAACGGGCAACCATACATTTGTTACCAGATCATTTGATCTTCCCGAACAACTTTTTCCAAGGCGGGTCCAATTTGATTTTAAAATAAGTCCAAATAGGTTTTTGCTGTCAGGTTATGGTCCATAAAAAGGGTCCAATGATATGGTGGCCGATAATTTCCACGAATACATTTGTTTTTTGGGGATATTGTGTCCAATTATAACAAAGCGATGTTCATTTTCTTGGCTTCAATACCGGCAATTCTGAACATTTGGTTCATTGTTGGGGGTGAATGTACATTCATCGGTAAAACAAATATTTCTTTAAAAAAATCCTATCGTTATTTGCTCTTTCCATCATTTTAAAACAAAATGCCATTATTTGCTCTTTTGTTTTCCTCCACAGTCAGTAGAATATTAAGATCTCTGTTCTCTCTTTCTTCGGCTCTATTTTCGATATCCTAAGTTGAACATTTACAATTAGTTATTACGGTACCTTTGGACTGACTGACAATACGTTTAATAGTTGAAAGGGACGGAATGGGCTTGGTTAGGAAATAAACTGAAAACATTTCTAAACTGTTTCCCGCATAATGCCACTTAATTCTGGATACTTTTTCGTCGATTGAATAATTCATATTTTTTTTTAAATGCCGACTGTCACTGATTTATTGACACTTTTCCTCATATCAGGGACAATATTCATTTTACTGGTGCCTGTTTGGTTTTACCAAAATTTGGCAATCTTGCAATTACATTTAATTAAATAATTCTAAATTTTTTCAAACTTGGCACGAGGGCTTGTCAGATTGGTCTCTTCAAAAAGTTATCTTACATTTTTTCTGCAAAATGTTCAGGGGAGCTAATAATTGACCCCCTTAAAATTTACATGGGATTTCCTATGTTCCACTCGGCGACGCACCACCCGGTACCTATGTCCGATCTTCAAAAACCTATTTTTTAAAAATAGATGGTCAAATTTGAAAAAAAAACTTTGGGCTCCAGCTGCCACAGCTTTTATTTTCGGAGTTCCTAATGTACTACGCTTTACCGTAACTATTTCCAAAAGTTCTTGGGGGTGATTGGGGGGGAAATTACAGCGTCTATGAAAATCAGCCGATAATTTTTGGTTTTTTGGGGATGCCGAATTCAATTCTGACATTAGAATTACCTGGGGGTATAAATTATAAAAAATTTAATTTGATAATAAATTATATTACACAAATTATAAAAATAATTGCTTTAAAAATCTTTTTGCCTCAAAATTGGATTTGAAAAAGGCGCCAAAACTATCAAGAGAGTGGAGTATCGTTACCGTGGGGACTGGCGCGAGCAGAAATTTCCTGTATCGACTGAGGAGAAAAAATATGGAAATAGAAAGACCTTAAATCCGTTGCAATTGGAGGATGGAGAGCTCAGTCCTGTCACCATGACCCAGGAAGCCGGTTCCTAGGAAATTTTTAGCAGTATCTTTTGTTCCTGTGAAACTGACTGTGGCACAAGGTGCGGGTGCCGACGAAGTGGGTTGGTTTGCTCACTTGCATGCAAGCATTAAACAAAAAAGGCACTTTTAACCAGGCCGAAGATAGTGACGAGGAAGAAGATAAAGAAGGGAAAAAAGAAGATGTTTAATATTAGAGTTAAAAATTTAACTTTATGATTGATAATTTAATAATAATAAATAGTACAATTTATTATTTAAATAAAGTATTATTTTCGTAATTTGTAATTTTTCACTTTCTTCATTACCTTTCCTCGCAGATCCACCTCGAGCGCCCCGGGTAATTCTCATGCCAGAATTAAATTCGGCATTCCCGGAAAACCCCCGAGTAACGATTTTTTGGCTGATTTTCATGGACGCTGCAATTTCCCCCCCATACACCTCGGACACTTCCGCAGAGTTACCCCCTAGCGCCCCTGGCTAATTCTAATGCCAGAATTGAATTCGGCATCCCTAAAAACCCCTGAGTAACGATTTTTGAGCGATTTTTCCGAGTTTCCAGTCGTTCTTATAATATTGCAAGTAATTATGCAATTGCATAATGCATTTTTTGAAAAAATTGCATAATGCATTTTTTGGAAAATGGCATAACCACACCATACCTATAGACTTTTTTCCTGGGAGCTTTCTGAACACAATGCAGAAAACGGCATCTCGATATCTGCTGGCCTTAAAAAATCCTTTATTTCGGTTGATTTTGATCTAAATGCCCTGGACTAATAATAAACACTCACAATTATGTGTATATTTTTTTCTTTTAGAACGTATTTTAATTCATGTGTATAAGTTTGAAATATAAAAAACGATTTGGCTCAAATTACTTATTTTGCGACATTTATCATTTGTCTCGCCGACTATTCCTATGCTGTAAGCATTACTTTGGAAGTGTCTAGAACAAAAATATTTAAGCTATAATTTATTAAATCAAAAAAATAATATGTTAATACTTTTAAAGAAAAATCGACATAATGGTTCTCTGCGTTTGCTATTTCGCTTGTAATACGAGTTTTAGCATTGATTTTCTGTCCAAAAACTTAAAATATATTACGTCTGTGTTCGGACTGGGTATCGGGGTAAAACACCTACACTTGTTAACGTTGTATAGACAAAGCGTTTTAAATAATACGTCCAGAGAAAAACTTATAAAGACTGGCTTAAAAAAATAATTTTAAATAAATAGTCTTTAAAGTAATAATGATACACATAGCCAAAAGCTCCGTTAGCAAACACAATTAGTTAAAGTTAAAGAATAAAAAGTAGGTTTTTTATTAAGTTTTTTTATTCGATAAGAATAAGACGATTTTAAAGTTTTAAAATCATTTTTTTATTCAAAATAATCTCCCTAAACTCAATGCACTTATTCCAGTGATCTAATTTAGGGATTCCATTTCTGAAGTGAGAATCCAGAAGACTTTTAAAATACGTTTTTATGGCTGCTGTTACCCATTTGTTCGATTAAAATTGTTTTCTAGGCATTACTTTTTTGAAATTTAAGAACAGCCAAAAGTTAGTTAGGTCTGAATCTGGCAAATAAGTTGGATGTTGCAACAGTTCGTGCTTAAGTTCATTAATTTTCGCGATGGTTTTTTGAGCTGTATGAGAGGTTGCTGCGATACAGAAAATCCACATAATTTAGAAGAAAGACGGCTACAAACAAGGTTTGGCTTTAATGTCTGGTGTGGCATCATAGGTAATTTAAAATGCACCTTTAATTTACGTCTCACAATTAGATAAAACATTTATTTTTCTGTTTTAGACAACCGTTTAATTGGACCATTTATTTTTGAAGAAACTCTAAATGGAGATAGGTAATTGCTACTCCTGCAAGAACAGATTTTACCGGCCATTAGAAATACAGTTCAGCCAAATTAAATGAATAATTTGTGGTTCCAGCAAGACGGATGTCCAGCGCACAGTACCAGGGAGGGATGGAGGTCCTTAGAAATACCTTTAATGATAACATAATCTTTAATAATGGGCCAATTGCTTGGCCAGCTAGATCACCGGACATCACACCCCCTGATTTTTACCTATGGGGAAACGCAAAAAATGAGGTGTACGAGTTTTCTCCGCCCGAAACTAGGCTGAAACTAGAACATAGGGTACGGGATGTGTTTGCTTCCATCAACCGAAATACGTTACGACGAGTTACCCGCAAGGTGTTGGAAAAATGCGAGAAATGTGTGGAAAATGGAGGAAGACATGTACTGTGATTTTATTTTCTTGTTTACTGATACATTTTTGTTTTACAGTTGTGTTTAATTATTATCAGTTTAAGGTAGTATTAGGAAGCATTAATTTTTGCAAAAAGCATCACTTTTTTGTATAAGTTTTGAATTTCGCTCTCACAAAAGATCCATAGGGTAACAAGTTCATTACTAAGAATCTTAAATATCTATGGTTAGGTTGATGCCTCTCCGGATGCGTATTATTTGTTTTTTATGAAACGGGGCGGCCATTACGCAGTCTAGTCTATCCTCCTATCAAATAAACAAAAATTATCGTTTTTAGAGCTTAAGCAATCTGAAAACTTAGACTTGTGATACATCAATGGAAAGCTATTGAAGAGCTATTTTCAAAAATGTAAAAATCCAATATGGCGTCCGTATGAAAATCCAAAGTTTGGGTAAATATCTCAAAAACAAATAAAGTTAGAAAAATATTTTTACTTAAATTAAATTCTTCTTAAGAAAGTGTTCTAATAATGTAGTAATCTTAAAACCGTGAAATTGGTAGTTTGCGAGCTACAGGAAAAAGTTAAAAATGCACCATATTGGTTTTTCTTAATTATCTCAAAAACCATAAAAGATAAATAAAATCTTAAAGCAGATTTAATTTTGCAATTAAATTGTCTAAAACTTTCCTAATTTAACCAACACTGTAGCTCTAATGGTTCCCGAGTTACCAATACATGTAGACCCAATTTGGGACACACTGTATACTATAATGTATTTAACGCTTTATGAAAAAAATAACATAAACAAAAGAATTAGAAAAATTGGAAAATTGTTTTTACAAAACTTTCTCGCTATTACAAAACATCTGGGCAAAATTATTGCTGCTTGTTGCACGATTAAAATTTAAATCAGAACATTTAAAAGCAGCTAAGTAACCCTTTAATAGACCTTTTTAGTTAATTATTAGACAAGGCACAAAAATTCTATCTAATTTTAAACTTTGAAAAATACAATCGTGATAGCTAACTCAAAAAAAGTTCACCAATTCTCATCACCTACTCCATCCAGTAAAAAAATAGTCTTTAATTTTAAGAATGATATTTTGGGTCAACGGTCACAAGGCTTAGAATTATCTTTAAAAACCGTTTTTTCTTAACCTGCATAGTATAGTTTGTCCAAGCTAACATTTTTGTGTTGGCTTACAAGTTCAAAAACAAAAATTACTAGACTCAACGTCAAAATCAGCTGATTGGCATAAATCACCCAGTAATGGATTAAAGGCGTTTCAATTTTTGTATTAATTTTTTTTTTGTTTGGGTGTGTTATTTCGTGTTTTAGAGTAAATAGTGAGATTAGAGATTACTCTGCAGTGTTTTTATTTTTTTTATGTGGACTATTTGACATTTTTTATATTTTATTTTATTTTGGACTAAGTTTTTATTTTTATTGGTTTTAAGAAAAAACCACTAGAATAGATATTTTTTAGTGTATAAATCACAATGATTACTGTATTTCCAGTTTGAAAAAGCTTCGAAACCCACTTCAAAGCTGTGATGAGTCGGAGGTAAGAAAATATAACCTAATAAATATTTTTTGAAAAATGATGCTATCAGAATAGTGATCTTGCAAAAGGTAAAATAACTCGTCTTAAGAGTATCAAAATCTAAAAATACATCCTCAGATGTGCCAAATATTTTAAGATTTAAATATATTTATGAATGTATTTTTTAGGATCGCATAGTGGCAGTTGCTGACAATATAAGCAAAATATGAAATTTATAAGTAACTTAGACTTAATGGAAAAACCAAATGTGCAACGCATGAGAAGGAAATTTTCAAAAGGTTTTATGGAAAATAAAAATTTAGGAAAAAATAAAAATCTTTGGGTGTTTCTCGATGAAACCTGGATCTTCTCGAACAGCTCTTTCCACAGGTCTTCGCAGGATGACGATGTATATTTCAGTGAAAAGGTAAAACATTCTAATGACTAATTATTCACTAGAAAAAAAAATGTACTTTCCTACACTTAAGGAAAAATTGAAGGGCCCAATTTTTTTAAATCACAAGGTAAAGCACTTTTACAATCCTCTAATAAAATTTTGTTTTGCCTTATAAATTATCACAGTTTTCAAAAGAGCTTCCTCTTGCACACCGACAAGCTGTAGAAGACCTGTTTCTCTTTTAGGAATATTTTTACAGGTTCTGCTCCGAAGCATTAGCTGTCATAATTCCTTCTTTTGTATATCCCAATTAGAGCAAATTAAAGTCTACTCAGATGCATCCCTTTATTGTCCACTTCATATTTCCCACTTTTTCCGCACCTTCAACTCTAGAGCTTCGAGACTACGAAATCTTATCAGTAATTTACATCTGACTTCACTCTAGACACTCGTAGTATGTGAACACTTAGACTTTAAGCATAAGGGGTATACTGAGAAAAATACACATATATGACAGATTCGGTAGATACCTCAGTTAGGGTCTCTTTCATACATAGGACATGTGATTAAACCTGTAGCTCTTAGACAACCTTAAACTACAGAACAAACTTGCTGCATTCTTATGAAACATTAAAGTATATTTAATTAAAAAACTAATGAAATTCTTATATTTTCCTTAGATACATTATTCTACATGCTGGTTTCAGAAAAAGGATTTGTTGATGGTGCCAGTAGAAGTTTTAAATCTAAAACAAAAACAGGAGATTACCATGGCCAGATGAAAGCTGAAAATTTTGAGAAGTGGGTTAGAGATGATCTACTACCTAATTTGAAAAGGCCTTCATTAGTCATTTTAGGTAATGCCAGCTACCATAGTAGGTTGTTAGAAAACTGGTTATATAGTGGCGGGAAGAAAGAAAATATGGTTAAATGGTTAAAAAACCGAAATATTCCTTTTGCAAAATCGGCGCGAAATAGATTGTGTGGTGCTTGCAGCGCCTACCAAAGTCTCCCAAATCTTATGTCGTCGATGCTCTTATTCAGGAGGATGGTCATCAAGTGCTGCGCTTGCATCCATATCATTGTGAATTCAATGAATTGGTACATATTTTAAAATAATAAGACATTCCTGTTTTATGGGACCCACATTATTAGTATATTAATAAGGTAAATGGTAATAAAAATCATTTACAAGTTATCTTCTTTTTACTTTTTAGCTTTTCTTTATTAAACTACCTTACTGCTTTTAATAAAAAACTAAATATTAAATGACTATTTCATTTAAACACATTACATCAATGGCCACAGAAGTGGCCAAAATGCACACAAGCATCCATTTACAGTTCAGCTGCTAAAACGCCAAACCTACCACTTTGTCTGCTCTCTTATCTTAAAAGTGTCCAGACTAGTATCTGCTGCATGCAGATTGCATACATTTTTCTTTCGTCATTACATACGCTTTTCTCATAAAAACCCCTGGTGGACACCGCCACTTCTAAAGCCTCAAACACGACCTTCCAACGTTTTTGATAAATTTATTTTATAAAATATAAGCATCTTATTGTGTTAATGATACTCTGAATAAATAAATGATTATTACTGTTTTGTTTCATTTATTTTATAATTTAATATAGGAAGCAGCTAATGAAGTTATATCAGCTGAAATAAATCGACTTATCTTTAGGCATCTTTAACAAATTGTAAATTTGCATAATAAAGGATATTGAACCATCCCTTATTTTGAGATATTTTATCAGGATATTTCAATTCAACTGTAAAGAGTTTGCCTGCAAATATAACAAAACATAACAGGTCTGTTTGATATTCAGAAATAGTGTACACTATTTTACATTTTTTTTACGTACCCAAGCACTCTAATTGAAGGTGTATTTAAGGACTAAGTGTGTACAAAAAGTGTAAAATAGTGTAAACTATTTCTAAATAACAAACACTTAATAAATAACTATTAATCTGCACTAGATAGGCGAAAATGATAATTTTTGATAAAATATTATGCCCAAACATCAAGCTTTCACAATTTATGCAAATATATGAACAGCAAGAAAAAAATACTGATGAATTTAGTTATTGTAATCTAACAACAATTTTTTTAAGATATTAAAATTTTGAAAGTCCCTTTCCTCAGTACGGTCCTGACTAAAATCTTATATCAGCCAACTTAAATCTGAAAAACAAAATTTACTAATATGTAGGGTTATTCGCATTGCCAACCTAAAAATGTTAGCTTGGACAAACTATACATATGTTTTCCAAATCATTTTTTTTTAATATCTCAGTACACTTCACGAAAGACTAAGTACTGACATACCTTAGGAGTCTTTAGAACAGTAAAAGGCAGTTTATTAACACGAAACTTAAAGATTTGGAGAGCGAGAAAGGATCTCTACTGATGATGGAAGAAGGTTCTGGTTAGACACTACACAGTCTAATATTACTGGCTAACTCTTTGGAACAATAGTCATGAAAATCTTATAAATAAAGACAGGTTCTTCCCAGCTCATTGGGCAACAGAACAAGGCTTTTTGTAAAGAGTGGGGTCATTAATAGGGCGAACAACCTGAGAATCTGATTGGGGACACATGGAGAGCATATATATAAAAAGAGGGATTTTTGGCTGTGTGTGGTGTGTAATATACCTGTGCCAATTAAGATCTTCCTCGAAGAAGATTTTCGTCAGTAAAAAGGATTTCGTTTTTATAATATTCTGTTAAAGACTATCCTGTCTTAATATTTTACACCCTAGACTAACAAAATTTCGACTTTAAGTATTTTTGCATTTCAGGTATCTAATTGTTACCTTTTTCTATTTTTTATATTTTATGTAAATAAAATTAATTATGTTATTATTAAAAATAAATACATTATTTCATAAAACGCTTTAAAAACGAACCGATTTTCTTAAAAGTTATTCACGAACAACGTATGTACAAAACACATTTTTTTACAAGGACTGCTACAAATTTGTAGCTGATCAGTCTTTCTTTGAAAGTGTTAGACAATGTAATGGTTTTAATAACACTAAAATCTTGGACTTCCATTGTCTTTATTTGTTAATTGTTACACAACGTTTCGGTTAGTGATGTATCTCCAACCGGTTTCAAGTGATAACTAAAAACTATTCTTAATAGCTACGACTTATATACTATCCCTTGTTCACCGAAGCTTGACCGGCTGCCAGATATTCGAAATATCGATGCTAAGCTTGCTAAATACATTTTTTTTTGTTTACAATTATTACAGCTTTTTTATTTTTTTTCTTTTAGTGGGTTTCTTTATGAATGGTTTTTGCTTCCGACCATTGTATGCGGTGTTGTTTTGAGGAAGTGTGTTCGGCTATCCCTTACTTCGACATTTCACCTCGTTCCGTATGTTTTTTGTGTTCTTTAACTTCAAGTGGTCTCTTTGTTTCCCCGTTGTATACCTCACCGCATTCACAGGAAATTTAGTAGATACAGTCATTATTCTGCGGATCTTTTCCGAAGTTTCTTTAAAATATGATATTGTCATAAATATTTGGTCACGTGGAGTATCGTTCAAGTTAGAGTTTTTTGTCTTATTTTGATATTTTTCGATTGTTTCTTTATTAGTCTCCCCATCCGTTCTGCTTAAGATCCCTAATTATGTTACCTATTTCCTCTTGCAGGGATTCCCTACTGTTACGTAAGGTCACTGCACGATCATATAAAGTTCGTATAACCCCCTGTTTGGTTTCGTTAAAGTGATTAGAATTCTAGTGTAAATATTGTCCAGTGTGGGTAGGCTTTCTGTATACCGAGGTTTGTATATGTCCATTATTTCGTTTGACTAGAACGTCGAGGAAAGGTAGGGCTGAATTTTGCTCCTTCTCCATTGTAAATTTAATACAAGGTCGGAGGTAATTTAGATGTTTTAAGAAACCTAACATATCCTCCCGAACTCTTTCAGAAACCAAAGAACATCTTTTAGAGAGAGGGCTAAACTTTGCCATAGCCCCAAAACATACACCGACTTTAGACATGATTAGTAGTGTAGAAACAATACGACTCCAGGGACCAGATGCGGAAGAATTTCGATGGAAAGTGAGAACAGTCTTGGAATCATAACAAAATAACTCCACCAATATAAATGAAAATGAATTAGTAGCTCTTAAAGAGCTTCAAAATAATAAAACTATCAAAATTCTTCCAGCAGACAAAGGGAATGCCACTGTAGTCATGGATGTAATCACTTACGATCGGAAAATAGATGAAGTTCTTCGGAAAGGTAAATACAGATCCCTTAATCAAGATCCAACAGCATCCATAGAGAACAAAATTTACAGGATCTTAAGGAAATACAAAAACTTTCTGGCCGATGAAACAAGAAAAACTTTAACACCACATAACAGTTAACCTCCTCATCTCTATGGACTACCGAAGATACACAAGGACAATATACCCTTGAGGCCCATTACAAGTTCTAGAAACGCACCCACGACCACCGGCAAAACACCTTTTAGACCTAATTAAACCACTGGTCGTAAGTCTCCATCTTTTGTTAAAAACTCAAGTCATTTTGTTAACACTTTCAAAAATGTAGTTATAGGACCAAACGATACTTTCGTTAGTTTTGATGTGGAAAGTCTGTACACAAACGTACCAGTAGAACAATCGTTAAGCATTATCCGAGCCAAGCTTAAAGAAGATAAAACACTAGTAGAACATACCACCTTGCCGCTGGATGGAGTGATAGAGTTGTTGGAGCTTTGCCTCCGTAGTTCCTACTTTCAGGTGAAAGATGAGTTCTACGCGCAGGATGATGGGCTTCCCATGGGTTCATCGCTCTCCCCAGTGGTAGCAAATATTTATATGGAATGGTTTGGGGAACATGCAATTAAAACTGCTCTATTTAAACCAAAAGTTTGGCTAAGATATACTGACGATACTTTTATTGTATGGACAGGTAATGACGAAGAACTTGAAGGTTTCTTAAAACATCTAAATTACTAGGAAATAACTAGGGATCTTAAGCAGAACGGATACAGTGAGAGACTTATAAAGGAAACAATCGAAAAATATCAAAATAATACAAGAAACTCTAACTTGAACGAGACTGCACGTGACCAAATATTTATGACAATTCCATATATTAAAGGAACTTCGGAAAAGATCCGCAGAATCGCGAATAAGTATAATATTAAAACGGCATTTAATTCCCAAACGACTCTAAGCAGTATTCCTACTAAGACGAGACCAGACAACAATGTTTCAAATAATGACTGTATCTACCAAATTACCTGTGAATGTGGTAGGTATACATCGGGGAAACAAAGAGACCACTTGGAGTTAGAGTTAAAGAACACAAAAAACATACGGAACGAGGTGAAACGTCAAAGTCAGGGATTGCCGAACACGCTTGGTCAAAACAACACCGCATACAATGGTCGGAAGCAAAAACCATTTATAAAGAAACCCACTGGAAGAAAAAAAATTAAAGAAGCTGTAATAATTGTAAACAACAAAAATGTATTTAGCAAGCCTAGCATCGATATTGCGAATATCTGGCAGACCTTGCTGAACCGTGAAAAGTCGGTCAAGCTTCGGTGAACAAGGGATAGTATATAAGTCGTACCTTTTAAGAATAGTTTTTAGTTATTACTTGAAAACTGTTGGCGATACATCACTAACCGAAACGTTGTGTAACAATTAACAAATAAAGAAAATGG
>JAHBCN010012114.1:0-27378 GCA_019359885.1 Listronotus oregonensis
CATTAAAATAAATTGGTATAGTAGCCACGGTTTTATTTTTTTTTTTAACTACTTCATCTTTGCATGTTCCGTTGAATGTTTAATAGTGGTAAAATGCAAATTACAAACTTTAGTCATAGAAAGTAATTAAAAAATGGTTATTATGATTACAAACTCTAATTTTCTAAACTTTTCATTATACTAAAGATAGTAGAAATGTATATTTAGTAAACAATTCGCATTATCTATAAATTACATTGATGTCCAAATTATCGCTTTAAATAAAATACAAAACTACCAACTTTAGTTACGAAAAACAGTTTAAAAATTGGTTTGTCGATATCCTTCTTTTATTTGTTATTAATTTTGTACTACTAAAGGTTGTAGAAATCTATTTTTTTTATTCAAACTGATTATATTTATAGCTTTCACATAACACAGGCGAGTATTATGTTTAGATATGACAGGAGGCCATGCTTGCCGCTGCTGTCAAGAAAAATAAACAAATGATTATTTGACGTATCAAAAAGTTTTTTAATCACCTATTGGTGTTTAATAAATTAATTGTAATAATTATCTGATAATGGACAGTTTTAAAAAGTATAAAATATGTTATTGTAAAGAATTGAGCCATGTCCAAATACGCCATTCCAGTTTAATATACTTAACTGCGCTAATTGAGAACTGCGACCAACATCTTTCGAAAAATGGTTTGTTCAACAGCATTCAGAAGAGTCTACTACAAATTTCGACCAAATATTACAATATTCCCAAAAAAAGAATGAATAAAATCATTTCAAAATATTACATATATGTTATCAAACACAGACATTTAATACCGAGTAGTAATTCGCCTGGTTTTTCACCCCTAAAAAAGGAAGAAGTATTAGAAGAATTCCAAAAACATTTAGATATTGTTACACAGAAATTTAAATCATAACGTAATACAATAATATGTAAATAACTAATTAAAAGGGTACTAAATAGTTTTTTTTATTGTTTTCTTTTGCAGTAAATACCTACTACTGAAAAAACATTTTTACAATAACACACATCTGTAGCGCAAAATGATGCTTGCACGTTTTAAAATGTGAACTGTCAAATTTGAGGTTATATCAATAATCATTAATTTTTACCCATTATTTTATAAAATCTGCGGTTGTAGAAAAAATCTTGTGTGTAATTCGAGCGCAAAGTGACATTGTCGCTCTCGCGAGATTGCCGCGCTCCGCTATCTCGCTCAGAGCGACAATGTATTACTTTGCGCTCGTAATACACAAATAGCTATTTAATAATATAATCAGTATCATATTGACTATAAAAAATCGTTTTTTCTTTTAATGCTGGTATGTTTAGATTTTCTAAAATATTATAAACAGAAGCTAAATTCTCTCTCTATTCACCTAAATATGCAATAAAAGCGATGATCTGGGATTCACCAAAGAAGAACCAAGGAGAGTTTTTTAACTATGTGAAACAAATGTGGATATTTGATGACAAAATCAGTACTACTTCATTTCATGTCATGTCATGTACAGGGTGGCCAACTAATCCGAGTTATAAATTTATAAAAAAGATATTACCAAAACGGCCAAAAAAAAAACCTGGAAAAGAATTACAAGTTTCTGAAACGGCCGCTAGGGGGCGTAACTGCAATCTTGAATTTAAAAAAGTGATGTTTCTGTGAATTCCGCTATATTACCCTAACAAAAAAGATACCTAAGCTGGGATTCTGTAAAAATATAAGGAAAGAGAATGTAAAAATAGGGATCACATGTCCTTGTTGCCCTCAAAGGTAATTCATAAGTTTATCACTGTTTCGAAAGAGATAGATAAAAGGAATGAAATTTGCTTACAGAATCGGGCCTCTGATCTTTAAAGTCGACGATAATTTAAACCTTTTTTGTTTGACAATTTTTGCTGTATCTCTAAAAATAAAGTGGTGGGGGGGGTATTCAAAGGTTTCCGTGAAAAACACCCTGTATCCTCGAAACTGCTGAGCCGATTTTAGGCTAGTTAAAAAAGCTATTCTGGTTAAAATGCCTAAAAAAGCTCGCGAAAAACGCATCTCAAGATCTTGTTCCCAATCTAAAATTTAAGTAAAAAAAAATGTGTTACGTCAATATCTCAAAAACTTTAAAATCTTCAATAAATTTTATGAAACATAAATTATGTGTTTTTACAAAACCTTTAATTTAGGTTTTATATTCTGTTCGTCTAAATGCAATACTTTGCGAGTTATAATCAAAAAATCGAATATTAGGGGTATACCTTGACAAAGTTCTGAAAATTCGATTTATTGATTATAATTCGTAAAGTATTGCATTTAGGCGAAAAGATTAAACCTAAATTAAAGCTTACGTAAAAATACATGATTTATGTCATAAAAAATTTCTTGTAGCTTTTATAGTTTTTAAGATATTGACCTATAAAATTTTCTTTGGTCCAATTTTTAGGTTAGGAACATGATATCGAGATGCGGTTTTTGCAAGCTTATTTAGGCATCATTTAGCTACTTTTTTATGAAAAGAATTATATCAATGCATTTAATTTTTTAAAGAAAATTAACCATTTCTGTCGGAATGTTAAAAAAGGCGCTTTAGCGGCGACATGTAAAACTAACAAAACTTCAAATATCATGACATTGATATACCAAAAATAGCTCTTTTTAACTAGCCCAAGTTTGTTAAAATCGGATTAGCCTTTCCGATGATACCGGGTGTATTTTACGGAAACCTTTAAATACCCCTCATCACCTTATTTTTAGAGATACAGCAAAAATTGCCAAACAAAAAAGGTTTAAATTATCATCGACTTTAAAAGATCAGTTTTTTTTTGGGTTAATAAAGCGGAATTCACAGAAATATCACTTTTTTAGATTCAAGATTGCAGTTAAGCCCTCTAGCGGACATTTCAGAAACTTAAAAATATTTTTTTGGTTTTTCTCTTGGCTCTTGGTAATAAATTTTTTCACCGCAAGCCTCTACGATAAATAGGTTCCCAGATACAGTACCTCGCATTCTTAGTTGGCCACCCTGTACATACAGGGTGGAGCCTTTTCGATTGATTTTCATAGTATCATTCGCAAACCTTGTAAGTTTTCCTATGATGAATAAGGTTGAAACAAAATAAGTGCAAAAGTTTTGACTGATATTTTTGACAAGTACCATTCAGTTTTTATAAGACTGATAAAACAATCTTTAGCCTCTGAGACACTCCGATTGTATAAGTTTATTGCTTCGACAATGTCTTGTCAATAGTTCTGAAAACTAACTTTCTGATATTCCAAGGTAATACTCTGAGACGACCATCAACGTTCAATGGGTTATCAATATTTGCATGCACAAAATTAACAATAAGCTAGAACTGCATTCTGAATTGTGTTCCCCTAAACAGCTAATAAATATTTTTACAACTGTAATGTGAATAATATTGAATAGAGCAGTCCCTGGAGCAGAGTTTACTAACAATATAATTATTCAATTCTATTATTATCATTAATGTAACTTGTGGAAATGTTACATAGATTATATCATTACCAAATTTTATACATTGTTATTGTAATAAAATAAGGTTTAATTTAAAATAAAATTATAAAACCTAATAAACATAGGTAAAGTATTTAATTAAAGTATATTAGCAAAAGTAACAATAAAACAAGTAAAAAAAATTAATGAAGGTATAATGAGTAAGTCTTACAAAGCATATAAAATAAATTAAAATATTGGTTCTATACCTGAAATTTACCTTTAGTTAATAATAATAATTATTATTATTATTTTAATATAAATTATTTTTATTAAATGTATTCAGAGCCCAAACAATAATGATCAAAACAATATGCCTATATATTTCAGGGATATGTTATTTATATTTTAATGCGTTGCAGATAGGCAAACATTTTGTTTGTGAATCAACATTGTTTGTCTCTTACAAATATCAGGTTTAAATAGATACAACTAGCTTTAACTACATGATAACTTGTATATTTCTTAATGTGTATTTAAATATAGACATTTAAAACAAAAAAGCATAAAAGCAGAATTTGACAAAACAAAAATTAGTAAAAACGAATTTGATAATAACCACAAAATAAATTAATAGTAAAAAAATATTTTTAAAAACAAGGTTTTATTTACGTGTACTAGAAAAAAAAGAAAAATATATAAATTTAAATTAAATTAAACCAATTAATTTATTACATTACACAAATTATATGATATAAAAAATTGTCGCGAGATTTACTTACTTTATAAAAAAAAACATATAATTTTTTTTCTTAGAATTACCCATGTGAAAATAAAGTTACATATTGTATTCTTGTTTTTCTACACAGGTAAAGCTTACGACAAGCTTTTATATCACATAAATACTTTTTAATCATCGTTGTTAGTGGGTGTCAAAATATAAATGAAAACCCTGTCCAGGGTGGCCAACTAAGAATGCGTGCTATTGTATCTGGGAACCTATCCATTGTAAAGGTTTGCGGCAAAAAAAGTTATTACTAAAACAGCCAAGAGAAAATACTGGAAAATATTATCAAGTTTCTGAAATGGCCGCTAGGGGGCGTAACTGCAATACTAAATCTAGGGAAGTGATGTTTCTGTGAATTCGGCTAACAAAAAAATACCTGATCTTTAAAGTCGAGGATAATCTGACATTTCGACAAAAACGGTTAATTTTCTTATAAAATAAAATGCATTGATATGATTTTTTTTTCACGAAAAAGTAGCTAAATGATGCCCAAGTAAGCTCGCGAAAACCGTATCTCGATATCTTGTTATTAACCTAAAATTTAGCCCAAAGAAAATTTTATATGTCAATATCTCAAAAAATATAAAAGCTACAAAAAATGTTATACATAAATTATATATTTTAACAAAACCTTGAATAAAGGTAATATAATCTGTTCGTCTAAATGCAGTACTTTACGAGTTATAATCAAAAAATCGAATTCCAGGAGTATACCTTGAAAAAATCCAGAAAATTCGATTTCTGATTATAACTCGTAAAGTACTGCATTTAGACTAAAAAATTATAGGTATAACCTAAATTAAAGGTTAAAAATACATAATTTATGCCTTACAACATTTCTTGTAGCTTTTATAGTTTTTGAAATATTGATGTATAAAATTCTCTTTGGCCTAAATTTTAGGTTAGAACAAGTATCAGGGCCACTTTGGGCTTTACTACTTTTTATAAAGAAAAAATCATATTAATGAGAAAATTAACCGTTTCTGTCGGAATGTCGAAAAAAGCCCTCTAGCGGCGACAAGTGAAACTAACAAAACTTTAAATATTATAACATTTATAGCCCAAGAATAGCTCTTTTTAACTAGCCCAAGTTTACTAAAATCGGCTTAGCCGTTTCAAAGAAATAGGGTGTTTTTTACGGAAACATTTGAATACCCCCCACCAAAAATTGTCAAACAATAAGGGTTCAGATTATCTTCGACTTTAAAGATCAGGTATTTTTTTGTTAGATTAATATAGCGGAATTCACAGAAACATTTTTTAGATTCAGTATTGCAGTTACGCCCCATAGCGGCCATTTCAGAAACTTGAAAATATTTTCCAGGTTTTGTTCTTAGCCGTTTTAGTAATAACTTTTTTCGAAGCAAGCCTCTACGATAAATAGGTCCCAGATACAATAGCACGCATTCTTAGTTGGCCACCCTGTACATTTTCTTTTAATGGAACTGCAGCATTTTGGCACGTCATGTTCTGGTCTCGATAAACACCGAATTTAGAATGTTATTCATTCTAGGTTACTTGAACATACAAAAGCTTATAAATTTGTTTTAATTTTACCTTTTTTTCAGAAAATGCGAAAAATAAAAATTACCCTTTTTTAAAATGAGCAAGTTATTTTTTTTAATAAATTTGCTACATTCACACAAGTGTTGAAGTAAATGTGAACTTTACTATAAAAAACCCTAATGTAACCCTTGGCAATAGCCCAAAAATCCAAAAAACTTCCGAAATATCCATAAAACTTTTCCATCCAAGTATTATTTAAGATTTTTTTGTCCTTAAGAAGATCCCGGGAAAAGTGTTGTATTTCAAATTATGATTTACGTTACACTTCTGCCCTTTCATCCGTTGTCATTGGAGGTGTTTTGTGATATTTATATTAAAAAAAAATCGAATTATAAAATTATTCTCTGTCTGACATATTTTTTTTTGTTTTAACTATTCTATAATTATTAAGCCACAGTTAATGTGTGGTTTAATAACCAATATGCAATATTGTGAATTTAGCTTTTAAGCGGCAGGGCATAAATTCATAAAATTTGCAGTGAAGCGTAAATTGTTGCCCATAATAACATGCAAAACCTATGTCAGTTTAGTAAACCCAATTAATGACTTATTAGTTACACATCAGCTATTGGTATGGAGGTATTTTGAACTACATTCCGATTTCTAGAATTTAAATTAACGGAGGCTGGTTTGTCAAAGGTCTATCATTTTCATGTGAAAGCTTCATATCGATATAACAAATAATAAACAAATTTTTGACAGAAAATTAGCTTTAGCAGATAATTTAAAAAATTAGGTCTAACTAGCTAAAGCAATATTTTAAGGGGTTTTTTTATTAAAATTATTTGTGTTGTGTCTTTGTTGACAGAACAATACAGGGTCTTCATTAATGTTTGTAAACCACGTGACCAAAAATGTTGCGGGTTGCCTATTCAGAGGTTGCACAAAATTTAATAAAATATCCCTAGAAATATTCATTGGCGCCGGGCATTTTAAAATCGATATTTAAATGTCAAAAACATTTTTTTTAAGGTTAGAAAATTTACCATTTATCATTTTTTCAAGTAATTGTAATTTAAATCAAGTTATTACAGCATTTTTGGATAATTTTTGTATGCATTTAGTTTTGAGTCTCTTGTTTGTCAATAATTTAATTTTAGATTTAGGTACAAAAAATTCTAGTCAAGAAACGAGGATTTTTTGTGGCAGTAAGATGGATTTGAATGCGGTTTTTGCATTCGATTCGTATCAACGTCTACAAACTTTGTGAACAAATTTGATTATTGGAAAACGAAAACCTGCATTTCTGCGTTAAAAAAAAAAATTAAATTACATTTTAAGGTTTGCAATTATAAAAAATGTATAACTAGGTAAATAATGATGAAAATAAGAATTTGTTACTCGGGAGTTTTCAAGGTCGCTGACATGCTGACTATGAGATTGGCAAGGGCCTACGTAGCACCTGGTGCGTATTAAGGATAGTGTAAACGTGGTCTAGTGGAGTTTTACGACAGTTGAACCGACATTAGCAGGATTTGTTGTAAAACTTTCGAAGACGACGTTTACACCATCCTTAGCGCGCACCAGGTACTCCCCAGGCCCTTGTCAATATCATATGAATGTTCAACGACCTCGAAAACCCCGAGTAACAAATTCGAGCCCATTTGCATCATTATTTACCTAGTTATAATTTTTTTATAGTTGCAAACTTTAAGATGCAAAAATGCATTTTTCTAATGCAAAAATGCAGTTATTTATTTCCCATTAGTTAAATTTGTTTTACAAAGTTTCTATATGTTTATACAATTCGAATGCAAGAAACCGCATTTGAATCCATCTTACTGCACAAAAAATCCCTCGTAAGGCCTATTTTGGTGCCATGTTCCCTTGACTATGATGGGTTTAGCGAAGATCCGTCAATATATTTTATTATACCTTTGAATTTTAGTCAATTTAAACTTAATAGGAAAATTCAAGTCACATTAACTCTTAGTTTACACAGTTTATTCATATTATTTAAATAAAACTACTTGACTTAAAATGATGGACATGACTTGAATTTATTTTTGCATTATTAATAATTACATTACATAAATACATTATTAATACATTACACTACATAATAAAAAAAATTAGGAGAATTATTACATGCTAAAAGAAATTAAGATAAAACAATGTACAAAAAATTACAATTATTTTAACCGGGCAAATGAAACCACGCTTCATCAGAGAAGAAAGTACGATCCAAAACATCATTCATTGTTAAGAATCTCATTAAACCATTGACAAAACTGCACCCTCTTTCTAAAATCTGGTGAAAGGAATTCTTGCAATACTGTGACCTTACATGGATGCATTTCCAAGTTTTTCGTTAGTGTTTTATGGCAAGAACTAACAAACATTTCTAAAAAAAAATATGGCACTGTAAACATTAATTTCAATTTTTATTTAAAATAGTATCTTTACCGGACTGAGTAGACAACTTCTCCACTGATTCCTTAGAAATGTGCTCCATTCGAGCACATATATCAAGAACAGGTTCTGTAAGCACGGTAGGCCTTCCAGTGGACTTGTCTTTACAAATGCATTCTTTTTTTCAAAGCGATTGATTAGCACGTCTGTTATGGACAAATGTTTCGTACTCAACAAGATTGTCAGGAAACCTTTCTCTAAACTGGTCCATGCAACTTTGGAGAGAATATGACCAAGTTCCATCCTCATTACGAGTTGCACTTCTAAAATGTGCCATTGTATTAGAAACTATTGTGTTTTTAAATAATTTCCTCATACATAAGGAGAATAGAGTGTTATTACTTTGGAAGTAACCGACAGTGGACTGTATATTGGAGGGATGCTGGATTAAATTAAGAATAAAAGTTTGGTTAATTGGTCTAAATTAACAGTTTTATTACTAAATAGTCGTAAATCCCAAAGAATTTTTAAAATTATTAAAATTTTAACAATTAATAGTCTAATCTCTAACCTAACTAAACCAATTCTAACCTAACTAAGCCAGTCTCTAACCTAACTAAGAGGAGTTAAAATCCACAGCCCTTCTTTAATAATTGTTCTATTATTTACAACGGGGCTAATGTCCCAAATGAACCTTCTTTTTATAAATTTAAGCTGTCGAATTTTATTTAACTGGATGGACCCCACCTTACAAATTCCTTCAGGCCCCCGTTGGTTGATAACTTTTAGCCCCTTTCCAGGTGCTGTTATCAAAGGTTACATTTATCCAGCTCCATAGGTTAAAAACCAGTATCTGTTGACTGGCTGACGTTACTGTCAATTGAAGCAAAGTCAAAATTATAAAATTTTTCCCGCTGGACGCAACTGGTTCTGTCACACGCCGTTGCTATGGACGATTTTTTAAAAATTAAAATTATCAAATTATCTTTGTTGGAACTAATTTTCCAACAGCCATTATTATAAAGGCATCTTGTTCCACAGTCCACATATTAAACATTTTCTAAAAGTTAACAAAACAGTTTTATTTACGTAACCTCAATAACAAAAACACATGTAACTTACCTTTAAAACTCGAAATATGAAAAGTAGTTCTGAAAAGAACTGTTTTAAGCTTGTAAGGTTCGTTTTCGAACATAATTTGATAAAAAAAATCTAAAACTTTTCCAAAAAAACTATCCAAAAACCAAATACCGCTAACGCCAACAATGGTCTGTCAGTAGTGTCAGTCAAGTCTACTGTCGAAACAGAGCTTGCTGTGTTGCCAACACTAATATTTTTCCCCATAAAAGGTATGTTCTTTGGACCACTAACCTGCACTGATTCTGATTTATTTGGAATTTTAACATTTTAGGAGGTTATTATAATCAGTAATTTTGATTTACACATTTTTTGCTTTGTTCGGAGTTTAGAAGCTGGTAAATTGTCACAGAAAAAAATAAATGTCGGCAAAAACTTTATGAACTTTTTTCCATCGTGGCAACATTGTAAATAGGAAAGAAACCAAACAGTGGAGCCACTTTTACAAACCAAAAATGCGTGGTCACGTGGTTTACAAACATTAATGAAGGCACGTATGTATGAAACATCAAACATATTTTCACATTTTTTAAACTTTCACAAAAAAATTAGGTAGGCCAATAGTGCAGAAACCAAAACTAACCATAACTAAATTAGTCGGACCTTACCAAAATTAACAAAATATTGGCAGGAAGCGAAGTGTATGGTGGAGATAGCTGAATCGATTGCAGCGCTAGCTATGGTCAAATTTTCGTTAAATCATGCTTGATTTAAATGTAAACAATTAGATAAAAATATTATAAATGGTGCATAATAGTTGTGTAGTTGAATGTAAAAGGAAAAATGCATAAATGCAAGCAGACAAAAAGTGTTCAATTCAAATTTCCCGCTTAGCCGAACGACTTTCGGGATTCGAGCTTAGCCGAACAACTTTCGAATTTGACGTAACAAAAAGAAAAACTTACTCGTTTCTTCCTATGTACCGTTTGTTCCTGTCTTTTCCTGTTTTTTTTTATAATTTGCGGGTTTTAAAAAGAAAAAGGTTTTTTAATAGACTAAGTAATAAAGGAGTGTCTGCAGAACTGACTTTAGTGTCTGTGTAGTCTTCTGTGATTGGTAGTAGAGAAAATTGCTATAAAGCCTTCAAGTAAGTACAGTATGTATACATTAGTGCTAGGTTTATTCGAAAAGCCCTAGAATCGTTAGTTTGTCAGGTGTTTTTTTTTACTTACTTTATTAAGAAAGTCCTTTGTTGCTATTTGTTAAGCACAAAAACATTTTTTGAATGCATCAGCAGTAAAAGGTAGTATTTTCTCTTTGTTGTTAGCTTTACTACATATAAAGCATTTCATTTGAATTTAATAAAAAAATAATAATTCTGAATATTCCTGACCTAAAAACACAAGATTCACAATCAGGGCCGTATTTAGGCGGTGGCGAAATGGGCGGCCGCCAAGGGCGCAGCCACCTGGGGGGCGCAAAATCGGCCATATATATTTTTTTTATTGACAAAATGGTAATTGTCTAGAAAGTAGCCGCAACTCCGATTTTAACCAAATTTGATATCCGGGGGTTTTTTGGGGCGCTGATCACGAATATGAAAAATTTGGCGGAAATGTTTCGTTTTGGAAATATCCGTCATCAATATCCATCAAAAAACTTAAAATATTTTATAAACACCTTTAAAAAAATTGTTTTTATATGTCTTTTACACCTTTTTTCTAATAAATTGCAAAGCTTTATTTTCAGATGTCGCGGCCATGTTTACTGAATACATTCCTTATGTATAGATGATAGAAATAAAATAAATATAAAAACAAGTTTATTTAAGAGGTTTATTAAATACTATGTGCAAATTTAATGTAAAAATCAAGAATTGTGTGCAAAAAGAAGGGGAAATAGAGAATAAGATGTTAGTTTGGTTTTCAAGTTTAATGATTGATATCTCAAAAACGAAACGTTACCGCCTAAAAAAATCCATATTCGTGATCAGCGCCCCAAAAAAACACAAAATTAATAAATACATGTTATATGGTTTTTAATGAAATATTGTCTTGCATATTATTTAATGTATATTAATATATAAATGTACGTTTTAGTAAGACTGCTATGCACAGTATTTTTGTAACTAGGATTTTATTGTTGAGAAAATTTATTCAGTATAATTATCCGCAAATAAGTATATATAGTTAATTTATATTCCATTTCTTTTTCAGATACAAACAGTTGTTTTATGTAAATCATGTCTCTTTCAAATAGTAGGCTAATATTTTCGTATAAAGAAAATATAGAATTTGACACAAATTTCACCACAAAATTGGTATTTTAAAAAAACGTAATTTTCGGATCAGAAAACTTTAAACCTACTACTTTGCACTTTAATTTTGTAAAATTTTCGGGGAAAAGCCCCTGGACTCCCCGTTGGGGGGTATTTCATACTCCCCAAATCCCTGTGTGTGGGGGGGGCGCAAATTTTAAGCTTCGCCAAGGGCGCGGCCATAACTAGATACGGCACTGTTCACAATGTGACATATTTGACAGAATAATAATTCAATGTCAATTTTGTTCAAAACAAAAAGGATTCGAGCTTAGCAACAAAGGAATTTCTTAAGAGTGCATTTACGCTACACCTTAGGGGTCGGGCGAAAGGACGCGGAGACGGTGGGCGGAGACTAACAAACTTCCACTACCACAATTTTCGTATAGCCGCATTAAAAATATTATATTTTATTTAGGTTCTTCCAAATTCGGTGTATCGATGCGATGTTGTTTCCGATTGCAAGAATACAGGAGATAACGTTTTTCGGTAAATATTTTTTACTTAAATGACATAAAATATACACCATTTTAAAGGTAAGAAAATAATCTATGCCTCTGCTGTAACGGATTTTTGAAATATGAGTCGAGTTAAGAAAAAATATATAATATATTAAAAACTTAATCCAAATTTAAAAAACTATTACAGCAGAGGCCTAGATTTAGGTGTTGGCTTTCATATAGTTTTTAAAAATTATCGATAACTTATACCGTTTTTGAGAAAAACATTATGCCCCGATCCCCAAATTGGATCCAATTTTCGCGGCGCGAATGGACTCTTAATCGTGGTAGGGTAGAATTTTGGTATGGAGTATTAATGTGCCAGATCAATTTTATTTAAAACTGTGATAAAAACCTTTTTTTTTTGTTTTATTTGTTCGTATACCTTAAATAGAAAATTAATCATTGCAATAAATTTTTGAGGGTGGTCTGGCAAACAGTATGTCAAGAATAGGGGTGCGGACTTAAATTTTTATATTCTGCTGATCAAAACTTCTTTAATTAGTAAATCATTGTACTTATGTCTTAAACAAACAATCAAAAAAAAAATAATTAAAAAAAATGGTACAAGTTACAGCTTGCCAGACCGTTGGTTTATTACTTGTCTAATATCCAAAAAGTAATAAAGTCTATTTTTAAACTTATTCTCGTTCACCCCTTTTTACGACGGTCGCCGCTTGGAATAAAATAAAAGTACCTAATACTAATTACATCTCTTACAAATATAATGAATGAATCTGCATTCTTTGCTTTGCGGTCTGTTGCATCCGAAAAGAAATGTGAATGTAAAATTGTTTAAAGTCATGAAACTATTTTCCCACGAGTTATAATTGACCAGGTGAGAAATTAGTTTGATTTGCGTTTTAATTGTCGATGATGAGAACTGACTTAAACAACCACAAGACCAAAATAAAAGAAATCTATTGTTTAAAAAATGCACTGATATTCACAGCACAGAATATTACTTTATGGATAGATAAATCTCAAATGATGATCCATCAAATATTATCCAAACAGAATTATATTTTCGTGAAAGCGAGTTTGCTGGGAGAAAGAAAATCTTAGACCGAGAAGATAATGCAAAACATTGGAAATTTTATTTAATTCGTTTAGAAAAGTACTTTTATATTTTTTATTTACCCAATGATATCAAAATAAGATTACATATGGGCAATAGGTGTAGCTGTTAAAGTAAAATATAAGTCACACTATTACTTAAATAATGTACCTAATGAAAGCATTTAAGTAAAAAAAAATAAAGGTATTTCCAACGCTATTAAGTTGGAAAAATCAAAGGATGTGAAAAACGTTAATTAAACTATAATTAATACATATTTTTGCGCGACCTCATGATTGCCAATCGAGGCCGCAAGCCGAGTTTAGCAACACATCGAGTGCCTATAACACTGATTTCGCCACTTGTATCGAAAAAGGTTTTTCGTAAAATCCATGTGTTATTAATTATATTTAAAAAAGATTTATTAAGGATCACCATAATATTTAAATTACCATACACAAGATGGCTATTTTAGTCGAGGAAACGAAGCACAAAAATAGGCCTTACGAGGGATTTTTTGTGCAGTAAGATGGATTTGAATGCGGTTTTTTGCATTCGATTCGTATGAACGTCTACAAACTTTGTGAACAAATTTAATTAATGGGAAATAAAAAACTGCATTTGTACAATAGAAAAATTGTATTTTCGAAATGCATTTAAAAGTTTGCAATTACAAAAAATTTATAACTAGGTAAATAAAGATGGAAATAAGCCCGAATTTGTTACTCGGGGGTTTTCGAAGTCGCTGAACACGAATATGAAATTATCAAGGGCCTACGGAGTACCTGGTGCGCCCTTAGGATGGCGTAAAAGTCGTCTTTTGGAGTTTTACGACAATTTCTCCTTATATCAGCCCAATTTTGTTACTCGAGAGGTTTTCGAGGTCGCTGAACACGAATATGATATTGACAACGACCTGCAAAATACCTGGTGCGCGCTAAGAATGGTGTAAACGTCGTCTTCTGGAGTTTTACAAGAAAACCTCCTAATATCGGCCCAATTTCTTTACTCAAGAGGTTTTTGTTGTTGCTGAACACGAATATGACATTGGCAAGGGCCTGAGGAGATCTGGTGCGCGCTAAGAATGGTTTAAACGAGGTCTTCTGGAGTTTTACGACAAATCCTTTTAATATCAGCCCAATTTTGTTACTTAGGGGTTATCAAAGAAGTAGAAGAAAGCAGTGAAATTAATGAATGCATTATTTTTAATATGTATTAAACTTTCAAAAATTTTTATTTTTTATACCAAAATGTTATTAAAACAATTTTATGAATAAATACTATAAGCAAAAATTATAATTTTTAACTTTTAATAAATTACCACAAAATTCCAGAAGACGTCATTAATATCAACCTATCCAGACACCGGGTACCTCGAAGGCCATGATCTAGTACTGGGTACTGGAATACGACGTTTACACGATTCTTAGTGCGCACCGGGTACTCCGCAAGCCCCCCACCGACCACAAAAACCCCCCGAGAATCAAAATTGAGCTGATATTAGTGGGATTTGTCATAAAACACCAGAACACGACGTTTACACCATTCTTAGCGCGCGCCAGGTACTCCGCAGATCCTTATCAATATCAGATTCGTGTTTAACGACCACAAACACTTCTTAAAAAACAAAATTGTGCTAATATTAGGAGGAATTGTCGTAAGACTCCAGAAGAAGACGTTTACACCATTCTTAGCGCGCACCCGGTTCTCAGTAAGCCCTTGATAATATCATATTCGTGTTCAGCGACCTTGAAAACCCCCGAGTAACAAATTCGGGCCCATTTCCATTATTATTTACCCAGTTATAAATTTTTTGTAACTGCAAATTTTTAAATGCATATCGAAAATACCATTTTTTTATTGTCGAAGGGCAGTTTTTCATTTCCCATAAATTCAATTTGTTCACAAAGTTTGTAGACGTTTAAACGAATCGAATGCAAAAAACCGCATTCAAATCCATCCTACTGCACAAAAAATCCCTCGGGCATTTCTTCGTTTCCTCGACTATTTATTGCTAAGCACTAAGTAAAAGTATTAATTTCATCTTTTTAAGCCCAAATATGTGTGATTATGAGAATAATTCTAACGAATCTGAAAACTCCGATATGGAAAATGAAGCTGAAGCTGCTTTACTCACGCTAACTCCTCAGAAATCGAAGAAATTGTATTAAAAAACTTACGAAAAATTTGATGTTTAGGGCACAGAAAAAAAGAAAGTAAATATTTCAGAAAAAGTTATTTTGGCGTACTTGTGTCAGCTAACTTTAACATGTGCTTCTACTTTATGGAGCATTTATTCAATGATCGGCATTATAATTTATTTTAGTAAAAATGTGGACAACATCAGTAAATATGTCAATGTTATTGCATTTCCGAAGAGAAAGTTAAGTAGTTATAAACCGAGAAAATCCAAAATATTTTTCAAAAAAGAGGTTAAAATGTTCCTGAAAGAAGCCGACGACGTTGGAGTCTGTAGAAGAGAAGATTTTACTTATATACAGATAAAAGACATTGACGTTGTCACGTCGTTTATTAAAAACACCAATACAAAAACCAATAAATTATTTTAAATTTTAAAGTATTTAATTAATGTAAGTGCCTAATCAGTTACTATTTGATAGTAATATGTTTCAAAAAGGGAGAATTATGAAGTTAGTCCACTTGGAGGCGTCATAACTCAAAAACCAGAGGTTGAAAAAATCATCAAAATCGCCGTCATGTCCGATAAGAAAAATTTTACCTCTTTAGGAATCAATTTCTGTTTTAGGCAATTAAATTGACAGATGTTTTAATGGTGTTATTCGAATAACAAGGTTACAAATAGACTAAATGTCTAAATGTGTGTATTTTTAGTTGCATTTACTATACTTGTTGTTATTAACAAATAATCATGCAATAATAAGGGCTATTAATGAACGATTTTGTATGCTTTGATAATACTTAAAAACAAAAGATCGCTGAATATACATTTCATGAATAGCACAACTTATTTCACTACTGAACTAATTTGGTAGACAAACCTGATAACAAAAATTTAAGTAAGAAACAAATCTAAATTTAATTAAAAAAAAACTAATTGCAAAAAAGCTTATGTTACAAGTATTTTAAACATTCGCCGTCGTCGAGCTTATATTACAAAATCGTTAAAATTTAACCGTTTGCGGTATCTACTTTCTAAGTATACATGTACTACACACTCATTCATTTGCACATAGGATATGCATAATGTAGTTCTATTTATTTAACAGAAATCAAAACCCGAGCAAGTAAGGGCACACATGCTCATGAATTCAGTTTCCAGCATCTGCAGTCAGCGGGAGATATTTACTACGTTCTCAAATGTTCTTCGATTTGCTATTTTACATAATAAGTATTTTTTTATTTAAAAAAATCAGAAAAGATAAATTTAGGCATGTTTCCCTAAAAAACTTTGCTTTTCGGGCAAAATAAATTTTCTACAAACAATATCGTAAAAATTTAGATTAAAAAAAAAATTTATTTCCAAATATCACTTAATTACTAAAAGTACACACAGAAAAAAACTTGGCGTAGCCAAATGAAAAAACTTGCCTGAATTTTATTAAAATAAACGAATATTTTTACAATATAAATAAGGCAATGGTCCAATTTACTACTTAAATTATTTACAAAAATTGATTTTTCTTCTTACACAATATTATCTCATTTAAGATACAGCATACTTATTTACTCTTTTAGAAAAAAAAATATCTCACAGAACGAACTTTATCTTGTTTGAAAAAGAATCTTTGATAATCGACATAATTTTTTTTATCACCGATTTTTACCACAAGATTTTTTTTTTCTAAAATAGATTATGGTCTTAGTGAGAAAAATTGAGGACCTTGCAAATGATCATTTAATTGCATACATTTTTAACCACACTGGCAAGAAAAAAATTATCTTGTTTGAAATAAAAACAATACTGTCTAGAGTTAACAAGATTTTTAACTGCGCTACAACCTGTGGCTTTCGTTAGGGTAAAAATTGAAAAAATAAATTCCAATGCTTAAATCTATAAGAATGATTAATGTAAATATTTTAATTTGCCATCTTAACAAGAAGTTCATAAATTTGATATTTATATAAAATATTTAAAAAAAATATGTACACAACAAATTTATTAAATAAATTGATAATAACTTTCATATTTATTTTTTTTAATCAAATATTTTATAAAATATTTTAAATTTGCACAATAACTAATTGGCGCGTGTATAAAAGGAGTGGGATAGGTCAAAAAAAATGTGAAAATTGAGTTAATGTAAATTAAACAATAATATAATCAACATAATTTAAGCTCGAATTTAAGTTTTACTATAATTTTTTTATTTAATGGAAACTTATTTAGGTTATTTTTTAAATTAAAATATTAAATTAATTTTTTTTACAAAAATTTTTAGAGCTTTTAAATTTTAATAGCGTATATATATATATATATATATATATATATATATATATATATATATATATATATATATATATATATATATATAATAATATACGGACTTCCTGTATGCGCAGTACCTGATGTACCCAGGTAGGTCAGGCAATTAGTAGATTACTTTTTCATCTATTCTATCTACACAACTATGTAAAATGTCAAACACTTCATGAAAGACGTCATGAGCCCTTCCGACTATATGTGGTCGGCAGATCAACTAAGCGATGTAAAACTTTTTGATTTTAAAAATACGATGGAGGAAATACAGGTTGTCAAATAACTCAGTTAAAATTTGTCAGCAGTTTTTGTTTTTAATATGTTAAATTAATTTAAAAATACTTTTAAGCTTATTTAGTCAAGTTTTTTAGGGATTTATTTTAAATGTGTTTTTTTGTTTTTGCACATTGATTTAAAAATGGGAAACAACGACACATTATTAAAAAAAATCTGCATCCATAAAAAAACTATTGTTCTTACAAACAAAAAGCAATTTTTTAGTAGGCTTCTATTATTCGTGGTCTGGCGATTGTTTAAAATTAATAGCTTTTACCAATAATTTACACATGGTGTCCAAAACATAGGTTGATATCTGAAACTGCTTCATTGCAAGTTAAAAATATTTGGGGTGGTCAAAAAACTTAAAACAAATAAGTTTTTGTTTTCTTACTGAAATATTCAATAATTAATCCGGTAATCAATTGGCGCGTATGAAAAGTGGAAAAAGTTTTTATTTAAAATTATGTCATAAGTTCTAATGAAACGATTTCCAGTGACAAAAACATATCATCACATTACGCCCTCCGTCTTCCGTCACACACTCCGCGTCGATGCGCGGTTCTGCGGATGAGCAATATATATATATATATATATATATATATATATATATATATATATATATATATATATATATATATATATATATATATATATATATATATATATATATATATATATATATATATATATATATATATATATATATATATATATATATATATATATATATATGTAAATAAAAAAGTCTGGAATATTGTAAATATCTTCCAAGCGCTCTTAATTTTTCGACGAAAAATTGCTGGCAACACAATTTTAAAAAAGGCGTCAGATAAATGTATTTCACTTTCCAAAGTATACAGGAAAGCCAAAAGTAGTATCAACTTAGGTTTTTTAAATGGAAACCCTGTATATTTTTATGTATTCGAATAGATCTTTTTCAAGCCAATTTCAACGGTATACAGTTTTATTTGTTTATCTGTCAAACTGATCGAATTATACGATTTAAAATTTTTCGAATAAGCTATAATTTCTACAAAGCACTTGAGAGCTAATTAAATAGGAACATAAAAACAAAGTAAATTATGTAGATGTTTAAAATTTAACAGGTTTTATTTCTTTAAAACGACAAGTTTTAATAAACGACCAAAAACATAATTCCAAACTGAAATTTTACAAACGGGAACACGTCTTGCAGTAACAATTAGATTACACTACTTTATCAAATGTTCAAAATGTCTGCCATTGTTAGCTAGACAATATCCAAGCCTGTCCCTAAATTCTCGTAACAGGTTATCAAAAGTATTCCAACGAATCTCACGCATTTGATTTCTAATTTTTATTTTTAAGTGATCAATGTTTTCCGCCTATCTTTGTAAACTTTATTTTTTAAATCCCCCCACAAATAAAAGTCCAAGGGATTTAAATCCGGAGACCTGGCAGGCCATTCAATAGCGCCCCTTCTCCCTATCCACCGATTTGGAAATTCTCGGTTCAGGAACTGACGCACCTGCAAACCAAAATGTGCGGGAGCACCATCTTGTTGGAACCAAATGCCCTTCTATTTGATATAGGATTTCTAACTGTGGAATGACATGTTCACGCAATAATTCCAAAAAGTTGTGATGTAAGATTTCCGCAATAAAAATGGTCCGATAATATTATTGACCTATGATACCTGCCCAGACATTCACTTTTTGTGGTCTTTGCGTGTGTACTTCGGCCATCCATCGGGGATTGACTGCAGACCAATATCTACAGTTATGTCTGTTGACAATACCATGAAGCATAAACGTAGTTACTCAGAAAAGAGAATATTTTGAGAAAAATTATGCTCAGCATTGCACCTTCCATCATAATTTCGCAGAACTCTGCACGTCTATCGAAATCATCCTCTGTAAGTTCCTGAACCAAATGAATCTTAAACGACGATTTTTTCACTTCCAAATAAATTTTTGACAGACTGGTAAGAACATTATGATCCAGTCCATATTGGCGAAGCGATTGAGTGGGATTCTCTTGAACATGCAGTAAAATATCTATTGCCGTATCACCACCAGTAGCTGTTTTCGGTCGGCCTGATTTGGGTCTGTGATTTACACTTTCCGTTTCGTTAAATTTCTTAAGCAATTTACTTACAAACGATTGAGTAATTGCGGGTCGATTCGGATAAATATGATTAAATAAATCACACACTTCTGCTTGTGATCTCTTGCTATCACCGTATCCAATCATCATAAGTATCTCAATTTTCTCTTTTTTCAGTTAAAGCCATCGTTCTACTAATTAAAATGACTACTGTCGTAATTAGAAATTTGACACAAAATTTCATTTAAGACATTAACAGATAAGTACCTGTATAGGCCGGAAAACATTGATCACTTAAAAATCAAAATTAGAAATCAAATGCGTGATCAGTTTGACAGATAAACACATAAAACTGTATACCATTGAAATTGGCTTGAAAAGATCTATTCGAACACATAAAAATATACAGGGGTTTCCATTTAAAAAACCTAAGTTGATACTACTTTTTGGTTTTCCCCTGTATACTTTGGAAAGTGAAATTACATTTATCTGACGCCTTTTTAAAATTGTGTTGCCAGCTAAATTTTCTTCGAAAAATTAAGAGCGGCTTGGAAGATATTTGCAATATTCCAGACTTTTTTGACACCCTGTATATACATATATATATATATATATATATATATATATATATATATATATATATATATATATATATTTGTTTTTATTAGAAATGCTTGGTGTTGAGTTTTTGGTTACGAGCGACGGTTTGGCCATCCATTAATTATTCTTTATGAGTCTGGGTTAATGTTGATTTTAAGTTTGTTTAGAAATAAAATAAAGGACATGACTCGATATTTGTTTAGATATCGAGGAGAGTGAAACGAAGCCGGGAATGAATACTTTGAGAAGGAATTCGATAGATAGTTTTTTAGAGAGAACTGAACGTAGAGACACCGGCTTCGGATCGCTAGTTCATTTATTTTATTTTTATTCGTGACAGTACTTTTGCATTGTTTTTATCTATAGACTGTAGTTTACATGTTAACTAGTGTTGTTTTGTGTAATCCGTGTTTTAATCGTTTATTTGGTCAAAATAATAATTAGTTGTGTGTTTTGACGGATTGCCGAGTATTATTTATATTAATAGGACATGTCTACCAATAAGATTACCCCATTTCTCCGACATCAGAAGTGGGATTAGCCTGTCCACAATTGGCCTGAAAATATCCTGACAAATGAAACTGAAACAGAAGCAAATGTTCCAGGTAGCTAAGTAGGGTTGTTGCTTAAAAAAATGATTGAAATGCAAAACTCTACAGCATCGACAAGCTCTGCATCTCGAATTCAACTTCCAAGTTTCGACCCAAAATCAAAAATTGCAGATCCGGAAGGCTGGTGCGGTTTGGTTGACGAGTTTGTTAAAATGCAAAAGTTATTGGGAATTATGATGGTGACTAAACTTGGGAATATATTCGCACAGAAATTTTATTGACTATTTCAAAACCTGTTGACCTTATGGAGATGTTCGAGGAAGCTGTTCTTGGACGTCAGAATATTCCTAGCAACAAACGCTTTTAGACGAAGGACTGCACGTTTTACTACTAGCAATGCACCTAAAAAAAGCTTGTGAAAACGGGGAGACCTTAGCAACATTGTTTGCCTGTCATGTTGTTGCAAATAGATCTGAATCGATGCGTAAGCGATTACAGGCGGACATACCAAAAAAATTTGAAGAGTTTTTTCGTTGCATTAAGAGGTTCCACAGGTAAACGGCCGGCGCTATTTCCAACTGATCATCATATTAGTTCGAAGCGTCGTGCCCTTACTCAGCCAGACAAAAAGGAACAACCATTTATGGGCAAGTGTTGTGTTTGTGGCAAAATTGGACATAAAGCTTACCAGTGCCGATTGAATGTTGCATCTGTGAATAAGCGGGTAGTGCACGATGGCAAAATCGTAAGGTCTTTTATGTGTTTTGGTTGTGGAAAACCAGATTTTTTTTGAGCCAGTTGTCCTAATAAAGGAAAGCAAGCTTCTACAAGCAAACCGAGATATGAAGAAAGGCAGGAAAGTGTAGGTATTGCCGCAAGAACAAATGAAAACCAAAAATGGTAAGATTGTTCCTTTTCTGTTTGATTCAGGGTCTGACTGTTCTTTGATTAAATATAGTGTTTCAGTTTTGTTAAACGGGAAATATAAAGACTGCATGTTATCTATGAAATGTTTAGGTGGGAATGCTATATTGTGTAATTTACAAATTATAGTATTGGTTGAAATTCAATTTATTTTTCTTGAACTTGTTTTATGTATAGTCCCCGATAAATGCATTTCGTTTAATATTTTATTGGGTAGGGATTTAATAAGTCAAAACAGTGTTTGTTTTAGCAACAAAGGTTTAATTTTGTCGCGTAAAAAAAAGTAAATGTGCAAAATTAGATAAGGAACGATTTAATGCGAATAAAGGCATACCTAATAGGTGATTTTATTTACGCTAAATGTAAAGAGCGAATGTTATCAAAATTGGATTGTAAGTTTAGGGAACAATACAGGATAAAAAGAGTGTTATTGAATGATAGATATAAAGTAGAAAAAGTAAATGGTAAAGGAGGGCTAAGTAAATTTATTCATGACCAGTTGCGGCTTGTGTCGACTGGTTAAGGACAAGAGATATTTGACTTTGAGAGTGATGATGCTGAACAATGCGTGGATGAGCCAGTGTCGGCTAATGAGTAAGAATAAATAGGTTAAAGAGAGTAGCAATAGTGGGTATAAGAAAAAAAGTGTGGGGCTAATATTAGACTGCGGGATAATATTAGCTAATTAAAGAAGCAAAAATAACTGCGGTTATTTGATACTTGATAGCTGTTGCGATAGCTAGGTCAAGTGTGGAACTAGTAAAGATAGTTGCGGCTATCTGTTACTGAAATTAGCTGCTAAGGTAGCTAGATGTGAAGTTTGAAGACGGCTGCGGTTGTCTAAGCAAAAATAACTGTGGTTATTTGATACTTGATAGCTGTTGCGATAGCTAGGTCAAGTGTGGAACTAGTAAAGATAGTTGCGGCTATCTGTTACTGGGAATAGCTGCTGAGGTAGCTAGATGTGAAGTTTGAAGATGGCTGCGGTTGTCTGGAGCTTAGTTAGCTATCTGCGGTAGCTAGGTTAAGCATGAGGTTGTATATAGTAAAGATAGCTGTGGTTATCTGTTACTTTGAAACTACTGCGGTAGTTGGATTAAATGTGAAGTTTTATTGCTTTGTTGAAATACATGCTGTGTTGAAGAAGTTTTACTGCGGTAATCTTCTTGATGTATTATGATTCATGATCGTCACATCATGTTTCAGTAATCGCTGTGATCATTTGTTCTGTGTGCTACTATGGTAGCCAGGTGTAAAAGAATGAAAGTTGAGAAAAGAATATTTGGAATGTTAAAAAGATAATATGCTAAATATTGTTTGTTTACTTATATGTTTTTGACTTGTCAGGATGGACGAGTGGTTTTGTTACTTAATAGTTGTTTCGGTTGTTCCAGGTGGAACAATGGCTTAGCGCACGAGGACGTGCGACATGTCAGAATGGCCGTGTCGGCTTTAAGTATTCTTTTAAAAGAACATTAAGATAAGGATTTGTTTTTATTAGAAATAAGCTTGGTGTTGAGTTTTTGGTTTGAGGACGGTTTGGCCATCCATTAACTATTCTTTATGAGTCTGGGGTTAATGTTGATTTTAAGTTTGTTTAGAAATAAAATAAAAGGACATGACTCGATATTTGTTTAGATATCGAGGAGAGTGAAACGAAGCCGGGAATGAATACTTTGAGAAGGAATTCGATAGATAGTTTTTAGAGAGAACTGAACGTAGAGACACCGGCTTCGGATCGCTAGTTCATTTATTTTATTTTTATTCGTGACAGTACTTTTGCATTGTTTTTATCTATAGACTGTAGTTTACATGTTAACTAGTGTTGTTTTGTGTAATCCGTGTTTTAATCGTTTATTTGGTCAAAATAATAATTAGTTGTGTGTTTTGACGGATTGCCGAGTATTATTTATATTAATAGGACATGTCTACCAATAAGATTACCCCATTTCTCCGACATATATATATATATATATATATATATATATATATATATATATATATATATATATATATATATATATATATATACAAAAACTTTTTTTAATACATAAAGAGTATATAAAACAAAAACTCAAGATTAAACTGTTGAATAACAATAAGTAATTACAAAAACAAATAAAACAGAAAAATATACATTGAAAAATATCTTATATTCATCGTTACTCGCACCCTATCATATAACATACAGATTACAACCTATTCCAACCCATTTTGTTATTTAAGTATAAAGGTACAAATATGTAACATATCAGCTCCATTAAGGTTTATTAAACCGTATTGGGTCCAAATTGAAAGTAATTAAATTAATTCTAAAAATAAAAGCACTTAACTAACTCTATTTAAACGTTTTAAGCAGCCATTAAGAGTTCAAGCACACTTAAAAACTCGTTAATATGCAATCCCAAATCTTGATTTCATAAAAGCCGGGATTCTTAATTAACCAATATCTATTCATTGCAAGTTTTCCGACGATTCCCGTTTCTATTAATGTATGGAAATGCACAAGGTGGAAAAATCGGAAGTTAATATTCAATTTTTATCTACATTATTACTGCAATTGACGTTAAGAAATGTGGTTATGTGCAAAATGCATACACCATAAAAGTTGGTTTCTTAGAAGTAGATATACTTTCTCTATTTTTGCCGTTTCAGCAATATGCGCAGATGTGAAGGAACTTAGGGACAATTTAGCTAATCCAAACACAAATCAAAAATATGTCAACACGCATTTAATAACAACCACATAATAAACTGGAATGCTTCAAGTATTTTAGCAAAGAAAACTTGTTCAAAGAAACGTAAAATAAAGAAAAGTTTTTTTATATTATTAAATAAAGATGATTGTGTAGCATTAATATCTGTTAATTTAAATAAAACATGGTTACCTATGTTTAATGCTGAAGTAGTTTCAGGTAAACCTTAAATAAATTAACACACCACACTACCTGTCTTTTTGAAAACTATAAATATACCAGTCAAACAAACTTTTATGTCATTTATGACAAAACGTCATATTAGAAAAGCTCTTAGAATTTCCTAAATTTTTAAACCAAAATTTCTTAAAAATATAGTTTTTATTTTTATTTCATTTCATCTTGACAACTGTGGCCGACCTGCCACTAAAACGTAGATTAATGGTTTGATTTTTGTTTTTTTTTTTGAGGGGCTTTTCTTTTTTCTGTTTCAGGCGATCTGCCAGTTCATAGGGGTCAATAGGACTGATCAGGCTCAATTCGCTATATCCCGGGACCAGGACCGAAGTGGTCCCAATCCCAACAAAAAATATACTCAACAACACAAATCCGCCACGAAACTCTAGAACATATTTTTATAATCCAGTGGTTAAATGCAAAATCATAACCTAAGAAATGTCCAACAAAAATCACATATAAAGACACACATTGTTAAAAACTGGGTTAAAATTATACTTTTTGAGTTAATAATATCTAATATTTATAAATAGTTTTCCATAAATATGCCTTTTAACATTATAACAACGTAAAAATCCGGTGTAATAAGGAATAATTACTTAAAACCAGTGTAAATTATTTAGATGTCTATAAACTTTAGAATATTTTGAAGATTTACACAAGGCCAATGTATGGTACATTCCACAATAATTCGTATATTTCTCGTTTTACCTGCTACTGTTAGTTCTAAAACTCAATAAATTTTAGGGTACCCGCATATAGGTCCGGACTTAAAATTTCCTTTATTTATTATTGTACCTACTTTTTGATATATTATGTAGGTTAAAGGCAAATTGCAGGTGTTCAATATAAAGCAGGGTCTCTTCATCTTAGTTCATCAGTCATTTTTCAAGGTATCCAAAATAGCTAACCTAAACTATTGATATTAGTAGGTAATTAGGACCTGTACTCTTTCAAAAGGTGCGGTGTCTACACAGTAGATATTTGTCAGGCAACTTATTTATGACTGGGTTAACCACTAAGGGTTGTCATTTAAATTTTATTGCGGTCGAGAAATCAACGAATTATTGTGGAATGTACCATACTATTCAGTTAATCCTTCCAAATTTACAAATCTTTACTGATTCGTATTCAGCCATATTTTTTTTAAATCAAGTTTGTGACATTTAAATAAATTGACGTTTTGAATGCATGTTTATTTTTTGGTGTGTCTTCATTGTTCTGCTGAAAGGACAAAGACGCAGGTAAGTAAGTGATTTTTTTTTGCTCTTAATGAAAAATCAAGTGCAATACACAACAAAAGAGGTTTGTTTGTTACTCAGAAATTTTACCCTTTGTAAATACCTAGTCCTCAAATACATATTCAATAAGGCGCTTACGTAAAAAAGGTATACTATTTTTAAATAACAAACAGAGCTAAGATATCGTAGTCACAAATATTTCCACCAAACTGTGCATCAAATGATTTTAATTTGTACCCGAAAGAAAGTATGCCTACCAGGTTAATTTGTATAAAACTTGTCAAATGTTGTTTGCAGACATCACAGAAAGAAAACAAAACAAACTATCACTACGATACTTCTTTATTTAAAAATCTCTAAATTGTTCCGCATATTTAAAGTACTTTTAACAGGTATTTTTAGGGGTGTAAAAGGAAAATTCAAATTATTATTTTATATTATTTTTTAATTAACATTAACTCATTTTTAATATTTTTTGACTTATCCCATTTTTTCCATATATGAAATTTAATATTCTTCGTCCGAAATGTCCTAATTTTATACGGTTAAAACATTTTTATATATTGTTATAAAATTATTTTGTTAGGGCTTTAAATTAACCTCTTAAAACCATTATATAATATAATTTCTGGAACAAAGGAAAATCTCTTATAAGTGCCTTAGCTTATTAAGCTTTTTTAGAGTAGGTCTTTAATAAACCAAATTGTCTTATAATTGATTTTCTTATGGGTGAATTTACGGAACACTGTGTGTTACGATTTAGTACAAAGCCCGTAATAAGTAAGTAAGTAAATTCATTTTATCGTTTTTTTTTTCTAAATCTACATTATGACATAGAGCCTAATTTTACTTAATTATAAATTTTCGAACAACCTAAATATATATACAAAATATCGCAACAAAGTGGTAAGAAAACAATAGGAAACTATACTCTATATTACACAATAATTTTGAAAGTGTTTTTTAAATTTTATATGTTATATACAGGGTGTTTCTTTAATATTAAAAAAGTTTACAGACGGACTTTTTCTAAACTTTTTAAATTCTCAATTATAAGGAGGTAAGTCTTAAGGAAAAAAAAACGGTTATTGGAATTTCTGCGAGAGAGGCGGTTTCATTTTATACTGTCTGGAAACCTTGAATTACATTATCAATTTGAGTCCGGTACGTCAGTCATTACAGTATCAGTGCCGGTAAGTGTCGC
>JAHBCN010012115.1:0-27511 GCA_019359885.1 Listronotus oregonensis
TTTCCTTAAAAAAAAATGGGTTTGTTGCTTGTTAAAAGTAAACGTTGTCAGATCAATACCAGGAATTCTGGCAACGTTTACTTTCAACAAGACGGCGACCCCCTCAAGCAACGAAACCATTTTTTTTTTACAAAAAAAATTTCCCGACCCTGTGATCCCCGAAGAGGTATAAAATTTGGGGCCCCAAATTTTTGAATTTTTAACCCTTGCAACTTCTTTCTTTGGGACCCGTGAAAAAAGGGGCCCGCCAACACCCACGTCTTTGAAGCCTCAAAGATGGAATTCTTGATGCTATCGAGGACAAGGGACCCACGTTTGGGTTTTACGGAAAATTTCGGGGTAGGCCCCCTGTAGGCGTGCTGGGGTGGTCATTTGGCTGATTTTTTTTTTCATTTTTAAGCATCCTTTCCCCTCTTTATAATGTATAAAATATTTAATCATTTATCTTAAAAAATGGCATTTTTTTTAATTTAAAAAAACACCTCTTTTGGGGAAAACCCTTTAAAAAGATCTCAAGCTTTTAATTTTTTTTTTGGAAATAAAAATCGGATGATTTTTGCCCCGTCAGTAATTATTTAGATTTAAGAAAAATTGAAAAAAATAAACAACAAAATTTTGTTTAAACCTCGGAATAAGCAAATAAAAAAATAATCTTTTAGTGCTCCAAAATTAGTTCTATAAATAAAATAAAATCGAAAAAAAAATCATATAAACATGTAGAGATCGAACGCTGTAAAACAACACCGATACGTCGGTCTAAATATGGCAAACCCGTATAAAACCGTGACGTATCGGTGTTATTCAACGCGTTCGTCTCTACAAAAAAAAAAAGATTTTGCAATGTTTATAGTTTGCCAAAATTTGACATGATGTTTTATTACACCAAAAATTTTTTTTTTGGCCAAATATAGAGGACTTCAGGAGAAACATATTGCGTCTAACTAATTGCGCAAAAACCACGTTTTTTATCTTTTTTTTTATTGTTATTTTGTATCAAGCCTAATTAGTCCGGGTAAATCTGTAATTCATCTTTAAATGATTTTGGAAGTACATGAATCGAGATGAAACCTTTTGCATTCTCTTTAAAAACATATCAACGACTAAGTGTCGAAAAGGTGTTTTTTACCCTATTTTTTTACACCTTACACCCCTAAAAATTGATTTTGCTAAAAACATTTTTTTTTATTTTTAATGGCACATATAAGTTTTTTGGGCCACTGATTTCAAATACAATATTAGAAATTACATTTAAGGGCTAAGAAGCCTTTTTTTACCACATACACCCCTAAAACATACATTTTGCTAAAAAAAGTTTTTTCCCTTTTTTAATGGTACATATAGTTTTTTTGGGTCTCTGAATTCGAATATAATATTAAAAATTACATTTGAGGGCTTAGAAGTGCTGAATACACCCTTTTTTACGCCATACACCCCTAAAAAAGACTTTTCGCTAAAAAAAGTTTTTTCCCGTTTCTAATGGTACATAATATATAGGTTTTTTGGGTTACTGAATTTAAATATGATATTAAAAATTACATTTGAGGGCTTAGAAGTGCTGAATACACCCTTTTTTACGCCATACACCCCTAAAAAAGACTTTTCGCTAAAAAAAGTTTTTTCCCGTTTCTAATGGTACATAATATATAGGTTTTTTGGGTTACTGAATTTAAATATGATATTAAAAATTACATTTGAGGGCTTAGAAGTGCTGAATACACCCTTTTTTACGCCATACACCCCTAAAAAAGACTTTTCGCTAAAAAAGTTTTTCCGTTTCTAATGGTACATAATATAATGTTTTTTGGGTTACTGAATTTAAATATGATATTAAAAATTACATTTGAGGGCTTAGAAGTGCTGAATACACCCTTTTTTACGCCATACACACCTAAAAAAGACTTTTCGCTAAAAAAGTTTTTTCCGTTTCTAATGGTACATAATATATAGGTTTTTTGGGTTACTAATTTAAATATGATATTAAAATTACATTTGAGGGCTTAGAAGTGCTGAATACACCCTTTTTTACGCCATACACCCCTAAAAAGACTTTTCGCTAAAAAAAAGTTTTATCCGTTTCTAATGGTACATAATATACAGTTTTTTGGGTTACTGAATTTAAATATGATATTAAAATTACATTTGAGGGCTTAAGAAGTGCTAAATACACCCCCTTTTTTGCGCCATACACACCTAAAAAAAACTTTTCGCATAAAAAAAAGTTTTTTTCCGTTTCTAATTTTAATTTTTTACATAAATATATAGGTTTTTTGGGTTTACTAAATTTTAAATATATATTAAAAATTACATTTGAGGGCTTAGAAGTGCTAAATACACCCTTTTTACACCATACACCCCTAAAAAATACTTTTCGCTAAAAAAGTTTTTCCCTTTCTAATGGTACATAATATATAGGTTTTTTGGGTTACTGAATTTAAATATGCTATAAAAAATTAAATTTGAGAGCTAGAAAGGCTAAATACACCCTTTTTTACACCCTATACCCCTCAAAAATACATTTCGCGATACATGAATCGCGATAAAACCTTTTGCATTCTCTTTAGAAACAGATCAACGACTAAGTGTCGAAAAGGTGTTTTTTACCCAATTTTTTTACACCCTACACCCCCATTTTTAATGGTACACATAAGTTTTTTGGGCCATTTATTTCAAAAATAATATTAGAAATTGCATCTAAGGGCTAAAAAGGGCCAAATTCACCCTTTTTACCATATACACTTCTAAAAAATACATTTTGCTAAAAAAAGTTTTTTTCGTTTTAAATGGTACATATAGGTTTTTTGGGTCACTGAATTCGAATATAATATTAAAAATTACATTTGAGGGCTTAGAAGTGCTAAATACACCCTTTTTTACACCATACACCCCTAAAAAATACTTTTCGCTAAAAAAAGTTTTTTCTCGTTTCTAATGGTACATAATATATAGGTTTTTTGGGTTACTGAAATTAAATATGATATTAAAAATTAAATTTGAGGGCTAAAAAAGACTAAATACACCCTTTTTTACACCCTATACCCCTCAAAAATACATTTCGCGATACATGAATCGCGATAAAACCTTTTGCATTCTCTTTAGAAACAGATCAACGACTAAGTGTCGAAAAGGTGCTTTTACCCTATTTTTTTACACCCTACACCCCTAAAAAATTGATTTTGCTAAAAAAAGTTTTTCCCATTTTTAATAGTACATATAGGTTTTTTGGGCCACTGAATTTAAATATAAAATCAGAAATTACATTTGAGGGCTAGGAAGGGCTACATTCATCCTTTTTTACCCCCTACACCCTTAAAAATATTTTTCGCTAAAAAAAAGTTTTTCCCCGGTTTTAATGGTACATATATGTTTTTTGGGCCACTGAATTTAAATATAATATCAGAAATTACATTTGAGGACTGAGAAGGGTTAAATACACCCTACACCCCCAAAACAAACATTTCATTAAAAAAAGTTTTTCCCTCTTTATATTAATGGTAAATAGGTTTTTTTGGGCTACTGGATTCAAATCTAATAGGGGTTAGTTTTGGTTAGTATTGGTTAGTTTAGCCCTATTTTAACTTCTGTTTTGTCTAAAATTACTGTTTTTTTTTTTAATTTGAAGAGATGATGTAGGTTTATTGGGTCGTTAAATTCAAATCTCAAGTCAGAAACGATAATCGAGGGGTTGGATTAAATTTCTGGTAAAATAAGAATTTGTTTTTATTTTTTTTGAGATATATTAAAATGTGACCCAAAAATTTTTAAAATATTTTTTTTTAATACAGGTCTTAATTTTTTTTCATAAAATATGTGTGTTACCATTTACCATGTACCTTCATCCAAAATCAAATAAAGCTCTGTTTAATAAAGTTATACTATATGAAATTGATTGATTTTTTTGGTATGTAAGAAGTCCTTTGAAACATTTTTTTTTTTTTTAATTCTTTCATTTATAATGAACTACCGTAAGCAACATCTCTCTATTTAGGAATTTGCACAATTTTCGTAAAGCAGGTTTTCCTGTTTTCAAATCGTTGCTTTTATTACAAAAATAATTATCGAGAGTTTGACGTCACTGAATTGCCGATGTTATTTTATTACTTCAATAACTGGAAAGTTAAAATTCGTATGAAAATTTTATTTTTAATAATCGATGAAAGAAATGTTTTTAAAAAAGGTGAGGCAAATAAAATTTTTGTTCACGCTTTTCAGATTTTAACATTTTATATTTAATTTCATGCGTATATTAATTTATGCTGAATTTAGGGTCATGAATAGTCATGATATACAAAATTTCTTTTATTCAAAATCAAAAAATTAAACAAATACAGATGGTTTTATTTACATTAAAACTGTTGTTGGGTATACTCTTCGGAAAAGTTTTTATACAATGGGACGACTTTGGTCCTGGTCCCGGGGTATAGCGGCTGAGTGTGTTCTGCCCAAGGAAGTTTAAAGGTGTATGGAAGCCCAATACTGTAGAACAAAATTGTCCAGGCGTGCAGGAGAGCGGGAATAGGGGGATTGGCCCCGCGGAGTTTGCGCAATGAATAGTAGGTCGGGGCCGGACTTTCATAATTCTTTGTTACTATCTATAAAGTTGACATCATCAATATTTGTCAAATTCAAACATTCACTGGTTTTTTTACACAAAATTGTTGGTTATTAAACGATACTACTATAGAATATTTAAAACTATTGCGTAATATTGAATTTTATATCATCTGATATAATATGGAAAGAATAGATGGCGCCACTTTACAGCCTTCTATTTAAATAGTCGATATTTTTGGGAGTTTTGTATTTTTACCAAAAATTTTGTTAATAAATAAAAACACGATTTTTTAAAATAAATTTTAAACATTGTATGATAGTTTCATGTACTTATCACCAATTTTGTGATAAAAGAAGGGCAAGGTAGTGTAAATGAGTTAAATCTAATCCTAAGATTCTGGTTGTACATTAAAAAATGAAAATTTTTATAACTGCTTTTTAGGCATATACTTTTCACTAATAACAAATATTCATGAGACAGAATAACAGTGGTTAAAAATATTTAGAAACCTTTGGTACCTAGGTATCCATTGTAACAGTATCCGTTAAATATTATGTGTCTACAGTATGTCGAGCTTAAAGTTAATAATGTAAGATTAAGAAACCAAAAATCTAATTTCTTTTTAAACAAATACAGAAAAAGCAAAAAGGAACTTAAACATAAAATTATACTTTCTTTCATTCAATTAGAGGGAACCTGTATTGGTATTAAAATTTACCTGGTCTGCCCAGTAATTAATAAGTTTGATCCTTTAAAAGAATGTACTAAATTATTAAATGAAATAAAAGTACCCAAAAGTAAACCTTATTTCTTTTTAATAATCCACAGAAATACACAAAAATTGTGGAAATCATCTAAAAGATAGTTAAGATTGCCTTGCTTTTCTCACTGCTATTTCCTATGAAATTTTCATTTTCTATTATTTATAATTGATATATTATTATTTATTCGGTTACCTAACGTTACGTCTCATAAGAAGCACCTAATTTAAATATAAGAAATACTTTTACCCTTGGATTTGCAAGACAAAATCATACAACCTCTAGTCATTTTGTTACGATATTATAAGTAAAAATAATAAACACAAAATTATAGTCACAATTTAATAAACACTAATCACTAAAATAAGGTTTTTATCAATCCAAAAACTTCTGCAACCACAAAATATTATCACACAAAGCAAAACAATCGAAACTTATACGGCGCAAAGGGCACAAACCACAACGAAATTGACGAATGATGAGACGAAGACGGTTGATGGTACAGCGCGGATATAGTTTCATACGCGCCGTGCGCGCTGTTGCACCAAAACGGTACTTCGGCTCATAAATTAATGTGTTGCCTAACTACACACTGATATATCAGTGTGTAAGTACATTAAATTATTTCGTGGAATTTTATTATTGCGCAGAATCGGCGGGGCCAACTCTGACAGTTATTTGCATACTGGGCTGGACTTTTTTTGATCGAATGGGCCATAGCATTGGGCTCCCATACACCTTTAAACTTCCTTGGTTCTGCCCTATTGATCCCTATAAAGAAGCAGAATAAATGAAACAAAGAAAACAAAAAATCGATACACTTATTTATGTTTCGGTGGTAACTGTGCCACCGTTATTAAAATTTTTTTTCATACATTCTTAGTTCATTAAATAAACTTTAACGAATAGGTAATAAGTCTAATATTCGTACCACCTTTAAAACACAGAACACTATTAGACCTCAAGTAACAAAAACAAAACCATACAATATAAACGAAAACACAAAAAAATGGTATTTATAAGATCCTTTGTGAATATAATAAATTTTATATAGGTGACCATTAGCCAAACGCATACAAGAACATAAAACATACATTAAAAACCCAGAATTTCAGAAATCAAAAATCTTACAACACGCATTTGATAACAACCACATAATTAACTCAAATGCTTTTAGTATTTTAGCAAAGAAAACTGGTTCAGAAAAACGTAAATTAAAAGAAAGTGCATATGTCGCACCCACTTGGCGTAGTTGTCCATTTCGTAAACTGGATGTCTAGTTTGTGAAATGGACCAGATAGTGTAATAAAATTTTATTTTACTATCTGGACAATTTTTATGTCCAGTTCATAAAATGGAATCATTATTTTTCCACTTAGAGAAGCGAAACTATATAACACCATCTGGACACAAAAATTATCTAGTTCCTGTACTGTTTATTTGGCATTTGTCCACTTAGTGAAACAATCAGTCGTCGGTGTTTTGAATTGCATGAACATTATATTGAACTACTAAAGCAAAAATGTTTAATATCAAAGATAATTTTTATACGCTTCTTGATCGATATTACACGGAAAAACTAACCACAATTAACCACAACTAACCACAACCAACCATAACTAACCAAAAATAATGGGTCATTGCACTGTATTACAGTAAATAGATAAATGCCAAATATACAGTACAGGAACTTGATGATTTTTGTGTCCAGATGCTGTAATACCGTCTCGTTTCTCCAAGTGAAAAAATGGTATATCCATTTCATGAACTGGACAAAAATATTGCCCAGATGGTGAAATAAAATATTATTACACTATCTGGTCCCACTTCGGGAACTGGACATTCAGTTCATGAAATGGACAATTACGACATGTAAGTGCGACACATATATATTATTAAATGAAGATAATTGTGTAGTATCATTATCTGTTAATTTAAATAATACAGGGTTATTTTTGTTTGACCCTGAAATAATTTCTGGAACACTTAAAATCAATTAACACACCATCCCCTTTTTGTTTTTTGAAATAATAGAGATACCAGTCAAAAAAACTATTATGTCATTTTTAACAAAAAGCCATAAACTATCACTAAAAGCTCTTAGAATTTCTACACGGCTGGCAAACCAATTTTTGCATGCAATAAAAGGAGATGTCAATTTAATAGGCAAAGGCTTGAGCAAAATAAAGACAGACACATCAAATTTTGGCGACATACCGCGTTGAACATTGTTAGGACAGTTAACATACCGGTTTATTTTCGCGAGAAGCGGTAACGTAGGGGAAGGTGTTCTGTCGTCAGTATCTACGTCATTACTTTGTACCCAGTATCTACCGCTATCGCCACTGGTCAGAGGAGCGTTAATAATGGTTATGTCAAATTTAAATTTAAAATAATGGAGGATTCGCGGCTTTTCTATTGTTTTGGTTCTGTGATGTTTTTTTGCTATGGTTTAACAACTATTTGGATTGCAGATTTTTGGTCTATTAGATAATTCCCAAATGGATGAATTAATACAGTTATATTATAATCATAAAGGAAAAATTTACTTATTATAGTTGACTTGGAAACAGCTAATATCTTATTAAATGAAAAATTTGGTTTATATATTATCTTTTTTATTTCTTAACTTCCAAAGACCTTACATTTAAATTTAAACTTAAAGTGTATTAAACCATTAGTAGTAAGTTGACATACGTAAACCGTTTCGTTTTTGGAGGATAGGCTGGTTAAACACGGTTAGAATGGTGGGGGAAAGAACTGCTATCAACCAGTAGTTAAAAACGGTAAGTCGCGAAAATATCCATAGACAGAAAACACGCTGTGGTCGATTCGGCTGACGGAGACCGGCACTAGGCAGTATCAGCCGAACCCCGGACGTTAAAGGAATGTTTGTGAATCGCATTTTTTTTTAGGATTTTTAAATATTTTTGTTTTTATGCGGTCATATTAATCACTGTTGTATTTACTGCAACATTAATTAAAAGGTTTTTGAATTTTTATCAGACTTAAGCCAAAAAAATAAAAGTTGCGACTCTAAAACTCTAAAATATAGACTCAAAATCATTCCCATTTTAATATACAGTGCTTTCATTTCAAAACGAACCACCCTAAATATCTTTAAAAAAAAACACTCACCAAAAAAACAAAGAAACACGTCGATTTAGATAAACAGGGGGAAGTTTAATTTCGTATTTGATAAAATTTTATCGGTCACCTCCTAACCTCCAGTTAACCTCACTTTGATATGTCAAATGGCAACCCCCATAGTGTGACACATCATTGTAAGCGGCATGAAATTTGCTATCCAACAGTACTAAGAAACTTTAAATCGATGGACGGAACGACTTAGAAGTAAAAATGTTGTTAATTAGTTTACCGTTTCAAATAATTTATTTTATCAAATCCAAAATGTGCGCCGTTATTGGCGAGACAATAAAAAGTCTGTTTTGAAATTTTCGCGAAGTTGGCGAAAGTTTTCTGGGAATACCTCTGCATTCTAGTGTAATTCTACATTTAAGTTCTTGAATATTTCAGGTGGCGTTTTGTACACTTTACTTTTTAAATAACCCCAGGGAAAAAAAGTCTAGAGGAGTTAAGTCTGGAGACCGTGCGGCCCCTTCGATGGCACCTCGTCTCCTATCCAGTGCCGGAAAAACTGTTCATTGAGCACTCCGAACTGCTAAAGCAAGTGGGGGGGGCTCCATCTTGCTGGAAATAAAAAATTATTTTCACTGAGTTCCGCCCATTTTCATCCACCTGATTTTCCAAAGATTGGACGATAGAAGGTATATCGCTTTTTCCCAAAAAAAGGTTCAATACAGTTGCCCAAAATTTTCTTGGTCCCGGGAAATTTTTTCAAATTTTTCCCCAAATATTGAAAAAAGTTATGTCTATTAAGAATTCCATTTAAGAAGAAAGTTGATTCGTCAGAAAAGCAGATTTTTTGATCAAATGGGGCTTTAAATTCGCTGGCACATTGTTCCCCAAAATTTATTCTTCTATCATAATCGCTTCGTTGAGTTCATGAAGAATTTGTATTTTGTATGGAAAAAACTTTTTTTTTTAAAATTTTTGGGGGACGGCCCGTAGAAATATTGGTCAGTTAAAACTTTTAATAGACAACGTCGGTTTTTGCGAACTGTCCTAGTACCTCAACCTGGCGTGCTTCGTCAAAACCCCTTTTAAAATTTTTCTTTTCTTGTTGCATACAGATCCGTTTCTTCAAACTTACGCACCCAATTCCAAATGCCCCATTTTTTTTGGGTGTTTCCCCCTTAAATTTTTTTCTTTTGCGGTTTAAACCTTTTAAAATCAAGATTCTTAATTTTAAACTAACGATGTCAAAATGACAACCCCAACAGTAATATTTAACTGGTTCCTAAACGTCTTAAAAATTGTGCTATTGCAGTGTTTTGAGCAGGTAACACAAAAAAAAATAATTAAAAAGAATGCACACTAAAATAGTCGCGAGGAATTTCAAAACAACTTGTCTCGCCAATAACGGCGCACATTTTGAGCATTTGATAAAATAAATTATTTGAACACGATAAACTAATTAAACACATTTTACTTCTAAGTCGCTTCTACGTCCATCGATTTAAATTTCTTAGTACTGTTGGATAGCAAATTTCATGCCGCTTACAATGATGTGTCACACTATGGGGGTTGCCATTTGAATATCAAAGTGAGGTTAACTGGAGGTTAGGAGGCGACCGATAAAATTTTATCAAATACGAAATTAAACTTCCCCCTGTATATCTAAATCGACGTGTTTCTTTGTTTTTTTGGTGAGTGTTTTTTTTTAAAGATATTTAGGGTGGTTCGTTTTGAAATGAAAGCACTGTATGTCCGAAGATATTGCCCTGCTGAGCTTCGCAATCCCCGAGCCGATTATCCACTCAAAATAATGCAATGTTTCTATCACTTTAAGTGCTGAAAATAGCTGGACACTTGTACTGCATCCCCCTGCATGCCTCAGCCAACAATATGCTAACAAATCGCCGTCGTCCGTTGTCGTATTGGAAGTGGAATTGAGAAAATTTTTGTCGTTCTCTTTTATATCATTAAAATTGGCAACCAAGCGTTTGCCTTGAGAATCGTGTATATCAAAACTCACAAATTAAATTTAAATTTTATTTTTATTTAAGTTTTTCTTGATAATGGTGGCAGACTTGCCACCGGAACATAGATCAAGGCAAATTTTTTGGGTTCTTTGGAGGGGTTTTCTTTCCCTGTCTCAGGCATTGTGCTAGTTCATAGGGGGTCAATAGAAAATTTGTTTTTTATAAGTGTTTTCGGTGGGATTCTCTATTACTTTAAAAAAATTTAATTAAAAAACATTAAAACAAAATTAATTTATTTGGTCAACACATTGTTTTATTTTTTATATTATTGTATATCCCACGCAATAATACTATTAGACAAATAATAGTACTTCAGTATAAAAAAATTGCATTTTTAACAGGAATTTAAGGAATGTGTCGCCTCATCTTTAGCATTATAAATAATAGTTATCTAGCATTAAAAGTAAGTAACAAACCGACATTTTTACTAAGAAGTGGCAACAATAAAAATAATATATGGCCAAAAGTCTGAAAGTGTCAATGGGATGATATTTTTCTAAATAACACTAATCTTATTAACAATAATTTACTAATTTAGCATTATCATCTTATTTAAAATTATTTAAATTGTATTATTGTTTTAATATTTTGCAGTCATGAAAAGTGGGAAATATGGGAACACAAATGAAATATAACGACTAATGACGTTAATTTTAGAAAATTTTCATTATTTTAAAAGCCGATTACTGTAAGTATCATTTAAACAACAGTTTCAGGATTATTGGACATTTGAAAATCTCGAACGCATTTTAAAATATTAATATTGCGCGCTATAAACATAAAGAACAACATAATCTCTATTTGTTCATCACTGTATAAAGACACCGCAGGCACCGTCTTTTTAACATAATCCTTAATTTTGGGATTGTCTCTTAAGCCTTCTGCTACACTAGATGCCACAAGAAATATAGTTCTATATCATAACCACTTTTAGATAATAAAGATGAGCTTGATGCATTACTTAAGAAAATATTTCTTTTTCCATTTCATTGCCACAAGCGAAAAAAACACAAAATTCAATAAATTGAAATACTCACGACTCTGACAAAGCTAACCTCAATACTAATCAATTTACGCATGCGTCAAACAGTCCAGAAACGGTTCTTGCCACAGAGTGCGGACTGATACGGACGGTTCTAAAACTATCACAATGTAGTTCTAAAAAAACGCAAAAGGGAAGGGCGGGAGAGTTCTTGTAAACAGACCGCACCGGCCAACGATTATATACTACAGAGGATAACTCATTTTGCAATGTTTATTTGTCTTCTTTAGTCAAAACTAAACTAAAAGTACTGCAATAAACGCAAGTGGTTTAACAAAATCACAACAGAAAACCCTTCAAAACACACAAGGTCAAATAGCCAAATGAATATAAACAAAACGATTCAGCACCGGTGGTGACGTCACAGCCACTCTCGGCTTCCCGCTAAATTTTCCAACGTAGGTTAAATGGACCTGAGCCATCCTTTAGTATATAATCCTTGCTTAGAACTGTCATATCAATAAATGTTTATATTTAAATCGATGTTGCCTTTATTAACACAAAAACTAATATTTTTGAATACTTTTATTACAATTTTAAGATAATACACTAGAGTCCCGCTAATCCGAACCCCGCTTATCCGGAAATCTGCCTAATCCGAACTGGGCCAGGACAAAAAAATAATTTTTATAAAATTCAATAACTAGGAAAAGTAAAGAAAAAGTAACGTCGTACGTTTATAAGCATATATACATAATTTATTTATTTGTTAGACACTTACAACTTATTGACTAGCACAATTTAAAGTCAGTGATCTTCTTCTGACGCAATGCACTAAATCGGCTTGACACCATCTATTGTTAAATAATAAAAGTGTATTTAGTGTCTGACCTTTAATATTTCACACATCAGATGCTAAATATGTATCAAAAAGACAATAATACGGCATTATGTGACAAAATTCCGCCTAATCCGAATTTTCTCTAATCCGAACAGGTTTCGGTCTCAATTAGTTCGGATTAGCAATACTCTACTGTATCCTGATTTAAATTTTTGAGATCTGGTAATTTGTTGATGTTTTACCAAAACAAACACACAAAGATCACTATACCAAACATAGTCCTTGAGTTCGTTGATTTTTACCCGTAACACACTCGCTAGGCGTTGAATGACCTCCACCATTAATCGCCCTCATTACCACCCTTGTTTATTAAATAGCTTCTATATACATAAAAAGAGGAGAAGACGCGTTTTTAATCCGCTTTTTTTCTTATTTACATTCTTTAGGCTTTTCTGAAAGGTTGAAAATGAAGGAGGTTTAATTAAGGTGCCTACAGAAGATAAAAAGTGTTTCGCATTATTTTCCTAATTTAGGAATTTCATGCAACGAAATATAATTTGCCCTTTATTAAAAAAGGCCACTTGGGTATTAAGGAAAAAAGTGAAAATTAAAAGGAATGCTAATTAGATTAAAAATAAAATTTTAATTTCAATTCAACATGATGTTGGGAATGCTAAGCGCTGAGAAGAAGAAATAGCAGTTCTTTTATTGTTATTATTTTTTTAATTTAAAACGGCAAATTTAATTCAGTGGCCAATTACATTTTGGTCGCTTTGACAATACAAATTAAAGTTTTAAAATTAATAAATAAAAAATTGTTTATTTGTCCATATAAAATCCCAGGATTAAAAAAATGTGCTTCTCATACAGAAATAAACATCAAAACCTGATTTTTTTTAAATCAATAAGTAATAATTTATTTTACCCATGGTAAATACTCTTATTTATAAATATTGGAAATTTGGTCTATATGTATTTATCTGTTTATTATACAAATAGAAAATTTTAAGTGGGAAAGTTTTAAGGTTTTAATATGTTCATTATTTTTAAAAATATTTTAATTATTGACGTAAAAAAATTTTTATTAATTATTATATATTTAAAATTATAACATTATTAGAACACATTTTAGCGGTGATTTTTTTTTTTATATGGCGGCTATCCTCGACTTTTTGATATTTAAATAGCTTTTTAAATTTTTTTTAACCCCACTTGCTACTTAACAGTTTAAAAAATAATTTTTAACAATACAATTGTGAACGCCGATCCGACGCTTCATGTAAATTTCCCCTATAAAGGTTAGAAATATACCGTACGTTAGTTTTTACAATTTTTAAGTTATTTGTGTCGGACTTTCTCTAAGAATCCTTATTTTGTCGGACAGTAAGAAGTAATATTAGTATTGGTTCTAATGCATCACCTGGTTTTTTTTTTGTTTTACATGACATATATTATTCGCAAAACATAACCTCGACAAAACGCAGCAGTGATTTTGTCCAGCACTGTGACCACTTGATTACATAAATAATTGTTACACAATAGAGTATATATGAACTAAAAAACATTATCTTGTAAATTTGGCATCTTCGGGGCGTTAGCAGTACTTTTGACGGACAAAATGTTTTTCAAGTTTTTAATCAAAGCAGCTTACAAAGTATTAAAATGAAGTATACATGTATTTCAAAACAATAAGTCCTAAATTCGATGTGTTTTAAAATCCTTCACTCGAATAAGCAGCAGTTCGAGAAAAACCGTAAAAAAAAGCTTCGGGGACTTGTCAAAAGGCAGCTTGCCACAAAGTTTTAAGTACAGAGAACCTGCGTAAGAACTAGTGGCGCCACCCTCGTTAGTTTTGTAAATTTGTACTTGAGGATGAGCTATTTATAAACCTGCATTTCAATACTGACTCACGAATGATGTTATTTTTTATTAATTATTTCTTTGTAATCTTTACAAATAAAATACATAAATTTATAACAATAACTAACTGAGCCAAAAATATCAATAAGAAAGTTAAAATTAAGTGATCATGAGTGGAAAAAACGTTAAAAACAAGCCAAGATCTGGTAACACCGGTTATTATGTTGTGTTGTGTCATAATACAGTAAAACTAAGTCAAATATAAAATTGTATTCGTTTCCATCAAAACCTCATTTAATAGAGCGTCGATAAAAGTGGATAAAAGCAGTGAATCGTATTAAGGAAGAGTACATTCCTTAAAAATAAATATACAGTGTGTACATAATGTATGGAACAAATTTATTATTTGCTTAAGCAAAAAAAAAAAGAAATTTCCTCGAACACGTAAATATTAATTTTAAATTGCGCATTTCTTGACATAAAATATAAATATACAGGGTGACTCATGTAGTAGATATGACACTATTGATGATTTTTAAAACAGAAACCGCCATATTTTAGTGCAGATTTATAATCTCCAAGAAGAGCTAATTTTAAAAACATAAAATACTTATGGTTTTATGTTAGTTAGTTACAGGGTGTTAAAGCATTGTGTACCTAATGATTTTTATCCTTTGCGAAGTAGATAAATGCTATAGTTACATGACAAATATAAAAGGGTTTTTAAGTATTGCTGGTACCCATTTAAACAAAATTAAGAAAAAAGGCAAAAAACATTAGGACCATGTACAGGGTCTTTGATTATATTTACGTGGCTTCTGGAGCCTTTATTTTGGAAGACAGAAAAAAATGTTTTATATAAAAATTGTAGTTTTTTTTAATATTATCTTTTGAAATTATCAGTAAAAAAGTATCGCAATAAAAAAATGGAGAAATATAGACAACTTCAATTTTTTTAAATGGAACACCTTTTTATTATGCGCTTAAAAAAAGATCTTTTTTTCTGAATTTAAAAATATATATATATATATATATATATATATATATATATATATATATATATATATATATATATATATATATATATATATATATATATATATATATATATATATATATATATATATATATATATATATATATATATATATATATATATATATATATATAAAAAACCTACATAGATGATATTTGCATGAACCATTTTTGAAATATTTAAGCTGAAAATATTAATAAATTGAAAAAAATAGTATCAAGAAAGCTATGAAAACAATAAAATTGTTTTAGTAAATTTGAGGTATTTATATTGTAAATAGTCGAAATTTTTAATTTTAACTATTAAAAAGTTTGTATTGCTTTCTTGTCGATGGGCTATTCAGAAGAACAAAATACCGCTACTATGCGTCTTTTTTATGGTAACAATAATAATGTGACGAAGTGCAAAGGGAATATTACTTATTATATCCTTAACAACGATTACCATCTATAGATACTATTAAATACATAGTAAGGTTTATTGAACGAAAAAGCTTTAAAATGAAAAGGACTTCAGAACGAAATGAAAACAAAGTTCTGAATATCCTCGTTTTTTCAGGGTAATTATTATACTTTTTCTATTGGACTAGCACTACTTACCTTTAATAATTTTAGAAAATCCCGAAATATCAATCTCGGTTTATGATATTCTTATCATAGCCAAGGTAATTTACCTTATATTTTTGTGTTACAAAAGTTAAACATTGAAACCAAATTTCAATAAAATCGTTGATAGATCCGATAAGCAAAACATTCATAACAAAACACAAACAAATTTTACTTTATATCCTTCTTTAAATGTTTTTATAGTTACTTTTTTAGCATTCAAAATGAGAGTCATTTTAGATGTTATAAATCACTAATAAATGTATTTTCCTAAATTCGAAGCTTCTGATTATACGTTTTTTAAAAGACCTTGAAAATTTTACAAACGAAAATAAAATAATATACATAGAATAAAATAAACAACAAAAAGATGGATCCCTGCCTTCTCATTACTTTTTTGTAAAAAATCTTTTATCCAAGTGGGATGAATACATACTCCAAAAAAGGAATAAAATAATACACATACGACGTAACAGAAAGCTACAAGATAAATGAGTGCTTTCCTCATTACTTTCAACAAAAAATCTTTTATTTGAGTGGGACGAATAAATATATGTCCTGAAACTCGAGAAGTTTCGGAGAATTTAATAAATAATCCATTCTTTTGCCAGCATACAATTTTATCTTATTATTTCCTAAAATAACATATTCCCTCTAATTTTAAATAAATAATATATCTCAAAATTACATCGTTAACTCAAATTTCTTTCTGAAAATAAGAAATAAAACACTCGTAAAAAAATATCGTTGCCAAAAACTTTTGTCCTCGATGATTGTGTGATCATTGTTACATCGATACATAGAAATCCTTGTAAACCTGAAATACATTTTTTCAAAGAAAAGCGTAATTGTTTTTAAATTCACTTAAAGTTTCAAAGGAATTTCTCATTATCACAGGAGCTACATAAATAATTAACTGCATGACTAACGACACACTTTGGTGTAGGACTTCGTAGAGATGTTTTGGACTTTATACATGAGAGGTTTTGCTAAAAAGTTAATGTTTTAGAGTCTCTAGATTACAAAATATATGTAATGAAGGCAAATTGCTCGAGTCATAGGCGTACGGCCATTAAATCTTGGGCAAAAATTTTGGAAAATTTTGACTTTTTAAACAATTTTTGTAAATCGCTCTTTTTTACCTTATTTTACTTTTAATTACTATAAATAAAGCAAAAGGTAAAAGAAAATATTTATATTTTATAAAAACTAACAAATTAATAAATGAATTAACAATTTAAAATCTCCAAACAAACTTAAATATCCTTCCAAACAAATTTAATATTTTATTGCGGCCCCGTTTTTTTTCTAAGATAGAGTTTAGCCTTCCCAGCCTCCAATGGAGCAATGGTCAGAAGAAGTCCGGATTTCCTCGTAACTCATTCCACGCCTTTAAAAGTTTATCCTTAAGTTCGTTTACATTTTGCAGCCTAAACTCCTATTTATTTTTAAATTTTTAAGACTACGTGCTGCCACGGTAAAACCTGATACGCTCTATTCCATTCCTTCATCGACTTGCCGGGCCGTATGAACGGGACACTTATCTTGATAAAAGATAAAATTTCTGGAATTCGGAAATCGATCCAGTATAGAAGAAAGCATGATATTCTGTAGTAGATCTATACATACCTTCGCATTGAACCTTCCTTCGATAAAATAACATACACCAAGTCCTTGTGCACTCAGCCACCCCCAAACATTTACCGAAAATCGCCCACTACTTCTGTCTTTTGGGTATATTTTTCATTAAATCGTGTTTCTTGAGGCTTGTATACCTTAAGTATCCCATTGTAGCACGACTGAAACACTTTTTCATTGGTGAATATTATATTTTCCCAAAAAATCGGAGGTTCCAAGTAAAATTGTAGAGCAAATCCAATGCGTTGTTCTTTATTTGCATTTTTGTTAAAAACGGTTTTAATGCTGCCAGGTGGCAGCGCAATTCGGATATTTGCCTTATTCTTCGCCGTGCCGTTCTAACCGATGCTGGAAAATTGCTTTCAGTTTTTGCTGTAACTACAGATTTAAATGGTTGGTTTCTCAAAACATTAACTAAATTATTGTTTTGTTCTTGATTCGATAGTTTGGGGCGACCACTCCCAGCTCTTCTCTCAAAGGAGTGTGTTTCCTGCCATTTTTTTACAAAATGAATAGTACTTTTCGGGATGTTAAGCTCTTCCGCCACATCTCTTTCTGGTCAACCTCGCTAATCAATATAATGAATAATTATTACTTTTTGATCCAAAGTTAAGTTTGGCATTTTAAAAAATATTTTTAGACACTGACAACGGACACTTGTTTCTCTAGGTTTTTCAACAGGTATTTATATTCAGTAGAAGGTGGCATAAGCCTATTTTACGAAAGGGAAAAAGAATTGCCCAAGATTTAATGGCCGTTACTGTACATTATGTAAATGAGCCAAAGAGATAGATATAGGAGTGGGTTAGTCACAGAGGAACTTATGTTACTAAATTGATCCTTTGCCACGTGAAATAGGGTTATTAGAGTTATTCGTCTTTAAAAAGGGCAAAAAATGAAATTTTATTTTTTTATAAAGGTTTCAAAAAAATATTAACAGACGAATTTACAGTCTTTTTTGTAAAAAAAAGGAATCCAGCTTTAATAGGTATTTTTGAAAACTGGAAATTACTAAAACTGGAAAGCATATTATAAAAGAAAATAAAAAAATTATTGACCCAGTACGATCCTCAAATTATTTATTTTTAACTATTAATTTTCTTTTTGTTTTTTCTATTCGGAAAAACCTTTTTATACAACATAAGCCAAAAGTAGATAATAATCTTACATGAAGATATTTGTTTTTAACCATTTTGACCAATTTTCATATACAAAAAACACCTTTGTTATGGTAAAACTATGAAAAGCTGTACCTAAATGTGGTAATTTGTTGATCAGTATTTTTTACAGGTCGGACCGCTATGCAATGAATGTTTACGAATTAAATACAGGGTGGCCGGCCATATTTTGACCCATTTTGATCGCGAATAACTTTGGAACAAATAAAGGTATCAAGATGCGGTTTTTGCAGATGCACTTATATTTCTTTAAAGTTTATTCTCGTACCTTCACGATTTTATTGTGACATTCCATTAGCTCAAAAACAAAATGGCCGATTTTCCATTATAGGACAACTATGTTATTTTAAATGGAACACCCTGTATATGTTTCTATATTTTCAAAATGTAATCTTTCCCCTTTAAAAAAATGTAACACAAGCTATGGTTATCTCAAAAAACAACGTATTTATTGACCTTCGAAAAATTGACTGCATGTCGACCAACAATATTATTTAACAATTAAAATTTGCTTCATATGTTACAAAAAAAAGGATCGCCAAAGGTTTAGGTTATTCACAAAATAATAGTTGCAATAAGGTTACATTACTTTTAAAAAACTACTGTAAATGTTGAAAATGCCTTCCGCCGACTTCGACGCACTTATTTAAATTCGAAAAAAACTTATTAAAACTATTGACTAAAAATTCTTCAGGAATATTTTCTATTATGTTTCAGATATTAATTTTTAATTGCTCTAAATTTTGGGGAAGTGGACTATAACACCTCTCTTTCACATATCCCCACAGAAAAAATCTGGAACAGTCAAATCTGGTGAACGAGGTGGCCAGGAAATAGGGCCTCCTCTTCCAATCCACCGGTTTCCAAAAACGTTGGTCAGTGAATCCTTGGTAATGTTAGCATAATGTGGTGTAGCCCCATCTTGTTGAAAATAGACGAAATTCAATAGATTTTCTTCTTGCAATTGGGGATAAAAAAATATCTCCAGCATATCAACGTAAGTCCAAGAGGTTACAGTTGGTTCATGAAAAAAAATGGCCCATAAATTTTTTTCTTTGACATACCACACCAGACTGTGACTTTTGGCGAATCTCTAACGTGTTCGTTGTTTGTCGAGGATTTTCTGTTGCCCAAAACCTGCAGTTATGCTTATTTACTTTTCCATTGAGGTGAAATGTGGCTTCGTCTGACATTATTAGTCTATCCAAAAAATGTATATTGTTCCTTACTAAATTTTGAATTCTCTGGCAAACTTCCACCCTTTGTGGAAAATCAGTTTCTTTTATTTCTTGTAACATTTTAATTTTGTATGGCTTTAATTTAAGTTCTTTTTCATGATTTCTTGTACTGTAGTTTTAGGAATATGGACTGAACTTGAGATTTTTCTTGTTGACAATGTTGGATCTTCCTGAGTTATCTCCAGAATTTGTAACGTTTTATTTAGCAAATTCTCATTGTTTACTAATTTCTTTTTACGGGCTAAAGATCCTGTACTCCAGAATTTTCTGTACCAGATTTTAATTGAATTTTTTGTGGGTGGAGCTTTATTAAACATGTTTCTAAATCTTCGCTGGGTTTCTTTTACTGATTTGGTTTCGGCAAACATAATAACACATTTTCCTTTTTCGCTTAACGAGAACATTTTGCGCTTCCTAATTAAAATAACTTGTCAAAAATGACCAACAATGGCTGACAATGAGGCTTGTTGCTGTTATGGAAACGAGATAACTTTGTTTCCACAGGCGACTTTCAAAATAATATTCCTATTCGACATACAGTCAATTCTTTGGAGGTCAATAAATGCGTTATTTTTTAAGATAACCATAGCTTGTGTTACATTTTTTTAAAGGGGAAAGATTAAATTTTAAAAATATTGAAACATATACAGGGTGTTCCATTTAAAATAACAAAGTTGTCCTATATCGGAAAATCGGCCATTTTGTTTTTGAGCTAATGGAATGTCACATAAAAATGGTAAAGATACGAGAATAAACTTTAAAGAAATATAAGTATATTTGCGAAAACCGCATCTTGATATCTTTATTTGTTCAAAAGTTATTCGCGATCAAAATGGGTCAAAATATGGACGGCCACCCTGTATTTTAAAATATTACAATACTAACTATAGGCAAAGATAATACTACCACGGATAAGATGAACCATTCAATGCTATATTTTTGATACCCCTAATGGACTTTGGCTAACGCGAGCCGATGTCCATCGAGAGATTTTCGCGCTATCCTTGAACGAAAGTGTTGCCGACAGGCCTTTACTATTGGCGTGATGAAACGCGACTAGAAAAAACACAATCCGTTTAGCCGCCCGCTTTCGCTACTTCGTGTTCCGAATAAGGTACAAGCGACAGACATTGGCAATGTCGCACGGTTTGTTTCGCTGGGGCAGGGGTTACCGACTTAATTTTATTCGCATTTACGGCAGCATTGATATCTTCGAACTGATTCAAAACGCCCCATTTAAATGAACCATCTATTCGTAGTAGTATTATCTTTGCTATAGGTGAATTAACAAGCGTAATTTTTATGGTAAAAATATGTTTTTATTTAAAGCATTTTAAAGCGACTAAATTACGTTCTGTTTTATGTTTACATCTAGAAAAATCACACTTATAAATACTGGTTAGGTTAGGATACCTCCTAATTTAAATAAAAGATTGTTATTCAATTGCTATATTTATACTAAATATTTCGTATTGTTAATGCGGCCAAAATTTAATAAGCCGACGAATTAGGTTTTCCGCTGTTTTTCTTTTTTAAAAAGTCTACAGTTGGCAACACCGATGACATTTGAAAATTTATCACTGCGTTGTTGCCAGTTTTGGAAAATACCCATATTGGGTTCTGCAGTTTATATTCTTTTATAGTCTGTCTCAAAGTATATCGTTATGGCTTTGACGGACCATACCCCAATAAACCTTTAACGATTTTATTACCTATTGTTATTGGGTAAACCCATTTGTTCATAAGGGCAGGGGTGGGCCAGGTGTTTCTTGAGTATTAACCATTAGGCATATTAATATTTTAGTGGCAGTGTTAAATAACCGTTTTAACTGTGCGTTTCGAAAAAGTTGTTTTACGAGAATATAACTATGTCGCGTCGAAATCATTTGTCATCAGTTGCAAAACAGGTTGTGAAAAATGTGTATGAAACTTTAATCGGTAGAGGTCTAATTAAACAGGAAGCTTTAAAAGAAACCTGTCTACTTACAAAAACTCCAATATCATCAATAAGGGATATTATTATTAGTTAAGAATTGAACAAAAGAAAAAAACGTAGTGATTTTCAATCTCACCGTATAGACAATAGTGATCAGGACCTAATAAGAAGGAAAATATATTGTCTTTATGAAAGCGGAGTTATTCCTACCTTGGATAAACTGAAAAAGAAGCTAGACGAAGACGAAACCAATATAAATATTAGCCGTGCCACCCTACATAGAGTTGTTCGTAAAATGGGATTTAAATACCGCAAATAGACAAAAGACAAGTAGTATCCAGTATTCAAAGGATGGGTTGATTCCAGTCAAAACTGTCAGACGAAAGCACCTTCAAATAAAGAAAAACACATTACCACAATACAAGCTGGTCCAGAAGACGGATTTTTCCCAAACTGCTTGCTGTTGTCTGCAAAGAATATTAAGGATTCTAGCTTAGAAATATTTTGTTAGAAAATGATATTTATTTTTTTTGGAAGTCCTCAGTTCATATGCAATTAAAAAACAATATGTATGTGATAATTTGGCTAAACAGGCTGGGCATAGTGTCTTACGGCTTCCTTCGTATCACTGTATGTTTAACCCCATAGAACATTTGTGGAACCAAGTAAAATCAAAGATCAGAGCAGAAAATGTTACACCTACTTTAAGTCCCAGTGTTATAAATTTAATAAAAAATGTAATTACTAACATACCAGTTGAGAGCTGGAAAAATTCACTACAGCACATTATAAAAATTGAGGACTCTTACATTTCTATCCAAAACAACATAAATCCTATTGTAATTAATCTCAATGATGACTCTGATAGTAAAACAGAAATAGATTTAGATATTTAGATTATAAATGTAATTATGTATAGTTAATGCAGTTATAAATTTATTAAAACTTTGCATATATTTAATTTCTTAATGTAATTTTAAGATTATACTTACCTAAATAAACAATAAATTATAAATCTTTATATTATTAAAGTCCGTCTCTAATGTTCTGTCCTTTAATACCTACCGATCCGCAGTTTTATTGCTGTCGGCAGGTATAATCCATAAATGAAGGCAAGAGCTAACACGGTATACTTTGAGACAGACTATACTTCTGGGGTGTCGATATTTGATGTAGTGTGCCACGTATCAAAAAACAATTGTAATTGACTCGCTTTTCTAAATAAAAATAAACTTCTTAATTTTTCTATCCTCCATAATATTTAAAAATTGTTTATTCCTTATAATAGATGACCTTAAATATTAGCAATTTTTTTACAAGGTTAGTAAATGACCTTAAGTTACCTAATTTACTAATTAAAAACGGACCTTCTAAATTAATTTTTCTAAAAACAATGATATATTTAATTGTTCCCAGACTGTTTAACTGCTAGCAATAAAATTGGAAAATGTTTCATCGCGAGCCAAAAAATTATTTGTTTTAAAACTGTTTAAAGGTCAAAGATTTGAGAGAATTTCAGTGTTATATTTGAACCAGAGCTAACCAGAATTATAGAAAATATTTACGATTACAGGGTCTGCCAAAGTATTTGGAAAAGCACTTATACATTATTTTTAAAATCTTTTATTTCTTCTTTTATATTCACAACTAATGTGTTTTTGTTTTGCCGTTTTATCCTATCAGGAGGTAAACTTACTTTCTAACATTAAAATAATCTCTAAGTATATTTTTAGCAAGTACAGGGTGTCCCATTTTCAACACTTTAATAGGCTAAATGTCCGTAAATGTTAGTGCTATCAAAAAAGAAATAGAATCGTCGTGTGCTCTTTTTGGTTAAACTTAAAATGGTAAAATAAAAATTTGGGTATATCCATAGGAGTGCGGATCCACTGTTTTTTGGCCTTAAAAAATTGAAAAATAAAGATATTTACAATCTTATTGTTAAAATGTTTTACTCGTCATCGGATTTATAAAAAAAAATTGTTTTAAACTTCAAAAATAATGATTTCATGAAGATTTTCCTAATTAAAAAATCGGAAAATTAATTTTTTAACTTTTGAATAAAGATTTAAAGACCATGCATAAATTTTTCATAATATTTCTATAATTTTTTCTTGTTTGCATAAAATAGTATCCTATTTTTTAATTTAATTATTATTATATATTTAAATTTAAAAAATAATAATTTTTTAACAAAAAAACTTAATAATAATCGAAAAATTCACATTATTGAAAAAAATCTGGTTAGTTCCAGTTACTTCTGGTTAGTTTTTTTTAATGTTCTACTCGTTATCGAATTTAAAATTTTTGATTTTTTCAAATATTGTAAAAATCGTATAAATTAAGTTACAAAAATTTTTTTAAATTGTTCGTCTTTTGATGCGCAACAAGAAAAAAATTTATAAATATTGAGAAATATTATCGGATGACCCTCAAATTTGCAGTCAAAAGTCAAAACTTTGAAGTTTTGAATTTTCAATTGCAAAAATCATTATAAATCGGCAATTTTTCGATCAATTAACAAATTTTATCATAAAACCGATAAAACGTAGAATAAAATTTAAAAAAACTCTCCGATATCTCAATTTCTCGATTTTTCATGGCCAAAATTGAAAAAAGCTTTGCTCGCTTAAGAGTTACGAGAGAAAATCAAAAAATTGTCAATTTTAGAATGACACTATATTTTCTTAGTTAAGAGATACAGAAAAATATTTTATACAAAAGTTTTTTTATAATAATTGTTAAATAATTTGCCGTTTTTAGAATAAGTATACGGGATCAGGTAAAAAAGTTATCGTACATTACCTCTTTTTTTAAATGGAAGACCCTATCTATATATTTTAACCTAAAAAGATAGCATATTAAATTTTCTTTTTAAAAATATATCAAACCATGGATGGTATTGCTTTTATATGCTATTTATTTAAACTTTATTACTTTAAACCACAATAGGCTATGAAGCAAAAGCTAATATCTCACAAATGAAATTTTGTCGACGTTGTAGCTGAAAAGACATTATAAAATATATTTTAACCTACAAATAGAGGCAAAAATGGTTCGCACAAGAAAGTAAATTAAAAAACTATAGAAACTGTAAAACAACAAGATTTAGATTAGGGAGAAAAATAACGGCAACAATCGCAACTAATCGAAAGACATTCATAATGTGTAATGGTTTTATTTCAGCAAAGGCCTTATAAATTCTTCGAAAAAGTTGTTGTCGGGTTGGCATGACTTTTTTATAAATTTTATTTTCTCACACCCCCAAATAAAAAAATCTGAAAGTGTTAGATCCGCAGATCGTGGTGGCCACTTTGTAGATCCATGCGTTTTTATGCAGCGGTTTTTATAATAAGTACTTTAATACTTTCTCCTTAAAGAGCGTTATATTATGGGCGCCATCTTATTAAACGAAACATTCTATTACTTTAGGTAAAGGAACATCATCAATGGTAACGAAAAGGTTTGATTGAAGTATGTCTGGATATATATCTGCATTTAAATTTTCTTTAAAACAGCTATACAGTACATTAGTTTATTTTGAAATAAAATACAACTGACATTTACTCCAAATCAAACTTGTTGACAAATAGGTTGTGCCATGTGGGGATTTGCGGAGTTTCAACGACTTTCATAAAAGTGTTGAAGAATGTAGTCAAAGTCAACTTAATTTGATATACCGATGGCAGGAAAAAATAACCAAGGTGTTGGAGTAGGCATCTACAAAAAAAAAACAAGATTGGAGGGATTACAATGTGTTTACGGTGAAAAAGGTCCATTGTATCCTTTAAAAATATTTCTAACCTAATGTTAGAATTTGATAAAATGTATTTTTAGTTTTTTTGCCGTGTGACACCGCTTCTCGCGAGATCAGAGAAGTTAAGCAAAGCTTGGGGTCAGTAACTGAAGGCCAGTGAACGCCGTGTGTCATTAGGTGTAGTTCGAAATCCAATATAAACTGTAGATACCGTCAAGGTCATGTCGAACTGCAGCCTATGTTTAAGAAGGCTGTGTAGACTAAGATTATTTATATGTTTAACTGAAGGTTAGGTTAATATAAATAGAATATAAATTAAGTTAGAAACATACAAACAATTTTGTTTAACAGGGTTGTCACTAAGTTTTGTATTTTAAATTTTCTGACATCGAGGCTTTTTCTGACTAAAAACGTTATTTTCCATAACATAAAAAAATGTAAGTGTGCATCTTGTAGCCTTTCTTATTATTTTTTTAAATGTTGTTAGAAGAGAATGCTAAACTTTTGAATAGACTGCTTTGAATCTAGGGCTGTTAATGATTTTCCATCTTGTAGAATTTGAAGAAATTTCTTGACATTTTCATAATATATCTGAAAATTCTGTATTTTCGAACAAATCCAGGTTTTCCAAGTTTTCTTGGATTGTAGCAGCCCTGTTTAAGTTTTATCGTTTAGATTTTTTGTTTTAAACTTGCAAAATTGTTCCTTAGGGGGCGTCCAATAATTACGCCCCCCTTCTTCCTGCTTGATGTGATGTCGTGAAATTTGGCTCGACTACCTTCCCTCCCTCCCTCCCACCTAATCTGACGTAAGATTTTTCAAAATGCCTATTTTTAGTGTAAATACGTTAATCCTTGCTTGATTGCGATGGATTTATTTAAGAAAAACAAAATTTGCTATTTTTTCTTTATTAAAGACTAGTTAAGACTAGTATTTAAAACTACCAAGAACTTAATCTAAAATCATAGTGAGGAAATATTATTGTGTAAGATTAGCTTATCGTATTAGCTATATTTTAGTGAAAAAACATGGTTTACTTATTTTATTTAAGTTTTCTCGCAATTTTTCACTGTGTCTTGCGTCTTTGTCAGTGTCGTAAAACATACATTTGCGTTTGAAATACGGAACTGTGTGTTCCTAGTGAAATGGAGAATTGTAAATTCCTCATTTCACTGTACACGCTCGCTCCAGTTCCCTGCTCAGTTTTGGAACCATCCGTATACCGGATGATGCCTCCAACCGTGTGGGGAGATCGGGTTGCTGCCACTTACTTCGATCTGAAATTTTTACCTCGAAGTTTTTGTTGAATGAGTATTGGGGAAACATCTGGTCTGTTCTCTCGTACCAGAATGTTGCCGCTAACCTGACTTTTTATGTTGTTATGTCCCAACCTAGCGTAGACTTTCCCCCTTCCTAGATGGTTTACGTAATTAATGGACGCCTTCTTAACAAAGTCATTAACTAGCAACCAGGAAAGCAGATAAATACAAATATTGTTCTTTGCAATATTAATAAAACACCCTGTAATTTAAAAGAATATACATTTTTTAAACATTATTTTCGTATTCACAAGTAGGTTAATGATATTAAAATTTCGACAATTTAGTTTAGGTTTAATATTTGCAATTATTATATTCACACATGTAAATGTTTATGTGGCATTTGGGACAGATAAATAATTTATAACGTTTAATCATTACTGTAATTAATAGTTTGTTTTTCAGTTTTACAATTTGGCATTGGATTCACTTTTAAATTTTAATAATTCGCTTCGAAATATTTAAAAATATACCACTGTTGTATAATTGAGTAAACATTGTTGGAAATGACCTTAGATAGGTTAAATGATCCTAATGTTTTGATGGCCACATGGGAGAAAATAAATATATGAAATGTTAGACAATGTGGTATCGTTATATGGCTATTAACTTCAATAGCATTGTTTGTCAAAGCTAATAATACACAATAGTACAATTTTATGCTATAAGTAAAACTATTGAA
>JAHBCN010012116.1:0-27405 GCA_019359885.1 Listronotus oregonensis
GCTTTTAATTATGCTTTGCACAAGTAAATATGTTACCTGGCTAGATTGCAAAAATGTGTTTAGGTGTGTACAAAAAATGCAATATAGTGTAAACTATTTCTGAATAACAAACAGACCTATTATATGGCATATTTAATTGACATTTAACTGCTTTATCTTAAATAGAAATAGATTTTCTGTTTTTCCTCTGAATAAAATAATGGAACAAAGCAAAAAAACTATATTGGACAAGTGGTTGATTTCTATGTATTTTTTCCCGCTGAATCCTAATCTGAAAATTTGTAGAACTCAAAATCTCATCTCTGCTTATCTACAGACGCACCCCCGCAAAAAAAGCGACACAACTCAAAATTTTTCAAATTTCACATTATGTGCCCATTATATTCTAAGTTAATCATCAATCAGGAAAAATGTCACAAATTAAATTGCTGTAATTCTCCAGAGAGGTCAAAGTTTTGTACTTTCACGCCAATTACCTTACCTCATTCATGAAAGGTGACACATGCACTTGTGCCTAGATCGCCGACGAGTGAGGCTGTTCTGCTACACCGGAAAACCGACTTATTTTGAGTTGTGACAAATTTCGTGTTGCATCCTGTTTGCTTTGAAAGTGAAAAACAGACATTATTTTTTTTGCTTGGCAAAGCCTAGAGCGAGCCTTCGTCTAATAACGGGCGTTCTTACTGGACATTGTCAACTACAGAAACACCTCTTTTAGAATGGGTATAAATGACACACCTCTGTGTAGAGGTTGTGAACAGGAAGACGAGACGGTGGAGCACATCCTTTGTGACTTCCCTTCACTCTCGTCCAAAAGAAGATCCATGCTGGGCGAGTATTGGCTTTCTTTGGCCGACATTAAGGAGATTCCCCTCGGCGACGTTCTCACCTACTTTAAATCAGTAGGATGGGCAGTGTACTAAGTGAGGAGTCCCCTTTAGGAGGTAGCACAACGGGCCTACTGAGGCCTAGGTGCAGGGATGTTTATCACCATCCGCACTTTCAGATATAGATACAGAGATAGACATCATTTTATTTTACGACGTTTTTCCTGTTCTACCTATCCTGTTTAAACTGAAAGTGACAAGAAAACATAATAATAATATTTTGGATTAGGACACTTTTCTTGTTCCATGTGAGTATATTGTTGACGATTTATTTTGCGATATGTCACTTTTTCTGTTATGCCATTTTTATTTGATTTGCTGGTATGACATAAAAGCCAATAAAAAAGAATCTTAATTTATGTTACAACGACATAATCGTACATAATACAACGCGTTATGAGCAGCTATTTTATTTTACTAAATAAACGAGTTAATTTTAAAATTATCAAATATTTAATTTGGTTTTAGATAAATTGGATTCGTCTTCTCGGGCTTCGAGAATTTTAATATTGTGCTTGACAGATGAGAATAAAACCGATACCCTGGATACACCTGTTGATATTGGGAATATTGAAGTACTAAACCCTAATTATGTTAAACCTAAAAATAGTGAATTTAGTAAATCCATGCAAGCTCCTGAATCCTCAGCTGTATATTTAATTTATGCAATTTGTGCGAATCTTACAAAAACGGACCAGAAGTACCAGGCACAAAGGGAAAATATGAGGATCATTAGGAAGAAAAATAGGTTGAGTCGTGAATCTAAAGAATAGGATAGAAGATGTGTTGGTGATAATTTTGTCCTTGCACTTTTGATCTTCAAGCGGTGATGCCATGTCCTAGAGAAAATTTATCAATATTCTATTACACATCGAAAATAAATTCTTATAAATTTACGAAAGCTTCCGAAATTAATAATGACAATTTCTAATTCACGTTCTACTTCGACAACTATTGCGGACAAAACAAGAGTCTGTATAGAATTTCAGTGTTTATGTATGCAGTTAAAACACTGAAAATAAAAGGTATTACACACAAATTCTTGATCTGCGACCATACTCCGAATGAGGGTGTTGCAGCCCATTCTGTAATTGAGAAAGAAATGAGAAAGTCACTCAAAAGTAGTTCAATTATTATTTAATTGTTTAAACTGTCATACATGGATGAATTTGGAGAAATTGAACTTTGAAAGAGAAGACCCAAATCTTCTTCAGTTACTCTGAAGAAAGGTTACACTAAAAAAATAGTGATCAAAAAAAAAAAAGAAGACTGTTTGCAGTTGATCCGTTCAAATCACATCCCACAAAGTTATTTCAGTATTTTTAATTTACTATTTTCTTAAACTCTTTAACTTAACCTATTTAACAATAATTCTACTAAGCAGAGATAATATTTTTTGTTGTCCTGATGTTTAAAGTTGTATTAGTCATAAATAATAAAGCTAAATAAAGTGAAATTTGTTTTTAATTAACATATTCATCACTGTCAGAAATAAAAATAACATCAATTAGCAACACAAGAAAAACGACACAAATTAAAAGAGGGGTAGTTTTCGGGAGTCTGTATGCTTGAAAGTTGTTTAAAAATCTTAATTCTACTTTTGAATCTAAAAAACAACACAAAAAAAATAAGTTCATGTGTTCCAAGGATTAGTTTTAATTAAATATAGCATTTTTTATTTTTAAAATTTTTCATTTTTACTCTCCTGCACAATTTAATGTTTTTGACTTGTATCACTTTTCTTGCGGGGGTGCGAGATGTCTTCTGTGGATGAGACAAAATCTAACCAATTTGTAAAATAACATGAGCAATATAAGAAATATTGTGCAATCCATCCACTTTGTTGTATAATCTGGTGTGGAAAAATTTTTATAAGCAATTTACTCCTCAGACTAAGATGTTTGATATGTAAATATTTATAATAGGCAATATTTTGAACAGGCTATGTATTTTAAATGACATTTTTGACAGGTTATTATTTTATACTGGTTATCACATAAGTGTTGAAAAGGGGGTCCGGTGTCGTTTAGCTCCATTCGATTTAAAAAAAATAAATATTACAGATAAAAAGAACACATTTTGTTTAGTAGATTTCAAAAAGAAAAAATCCGAAAAGATGCATTTATGCAGAGAAAAATGAAATTAAAAGTCGAAAAATCATTTGCGACGTTGTCGGATCAAAAAAAAGGGTTTAAATTAAGCTTTAAAGCATTATGGATTAAATGAAAATACACAAATTACAAAAAAAAATAATTTTTTAAAAAAGGTTATTATCTGGAAGTTAGGTCCACCCTATTTTTGTCTATAAAAAAATCAAAAAATTAAGATATAGTTTGTCCAAGCTAACATTTTTAGGTTGGCAATGCGAATATCCCTACATATTAGTAAATTTTGTTTTTCAGATTTAAGTTGGCTAATATAAGAATTTTAGTCAGGACCGTACTGAGGGAAGGCAGTTTCAAAATTTTAATATCTTAAAAAAATGGTAGATTACAATAACTAAATTCACCAGTATTTTTTTCTTGCTGTTCATATTTGCATAAATTGGAAAGCTTGATGTTTGGCCATAATACTTTATTAAAAATTATCATTTTGCCTATCTAGCGCAGATTAATAGTTATTTATTAAGTGTTTGTTATTTAGAAATAGTTTACACTATTTGTACACACTTAGTTCTTAAATACACCTTCAGTTAGAGCGCTTAGGTACGTAAAAAATGTAAAATAGTGTACACTATTTCTGAATATCAAACAGACCCGTTATGTTTTGTTATATTTGCAGACAAACTCTTTACAGTTGAATTGAAATATCCTGATAAAATATCTCACTTTAAGGGATGGTTCAATATCCCTTATTATGCGAATTTACAATTTTGTAAAGATGCCTAAAGTCGATTTATTTCATCTGATATAACTCCATTAGCTGCTTCCTATATTAAATTATAAAATAAAACAAAACAGTAATAATCATTTATTTAGTCAGAGTAGCATTAACACAATAAGATGCTTATACTTTATAAAATAAATTTATCAAAAACGTTGGAAGGGCGTGTTTAAGGCTTTAGAAGTGGCAGTGACCACCAGGCGTTTTTATGAAAAAGCAAACGTATGTAATGCTGAAAGAAAAATGTATGCAATATGCACGCAGCAGATACTAATCTGGACACTTTTAAGATAAGAGAGCAGACAAAGTGTTAGGTTTGACGTTTTAGCAACTGGACTGTAAATGGTTGTTGAGTTCAAGCATTTTGGCAACTACTGTGGTCATTGATGTTATGTGTTTAAATGAAATAGTCATTTAATATTTAGCTTTTATTAAAAGCAGTAAGGTAGTTTAATAAAGAAAAGCTAAAAATTAAAAGAAGATAACTTGTAAATGATTTTTTATTACCATTTATCTTATTAATATACTAATAATGTGGGTCCCATAAAATAGGAATGTCTTATTATTTTTAAATATATATCATTTCAATAGCATTGAATTTACAATGATATGGATGCAAGCGCATCACTTGATGACCACCCTCCTGAATAAGAGCATCGACAACATAAGATTTGGAAGACTTTGGTAGGCGCTGAATCAGGCACCACAAAATCTATTTTGTCGCCGATTTTGAAAAGGAATATTTCGTTTTTTTTAACCATTTAACCATATTTTCTTTCTTCCCGCCACTATATGGCCAGTTTTCTAACAACCTACTATGGTAGCTGGCATTACCTAAAATGACTAATGAAGGCCTTTTTAAATTAGGTAGTAGATCATCTCTAACCCACTTCTAAAAATTTTCAGCTTTCATCTCGCCATGGTAATCTCCTGTTTTTGTTTTGATTTAAAACTTCTACTGGCACCATCAAGAAATCCTTTCTGAACCAGCATGTAGAATAATGTATCTAAGGAAAATATAAGTATTTCATTAGTTTTTAATTAAATATACTTTAATGTTTCATAAGAATGCAGCAAGTGTGTTCTGTAGTTTAATGTTGTCTAAGAGCTACAGGTTTAATCATATGTCCTATGTATGAAAGAGACCCTAACTGAGGTACCTACCGAATCTGTCATATATGTGTATTTTCTCAGGATACCCCTATGCTTAAAGTCTAAGTGTTCACATACTACGAGTGTCTAGAGTGAAGTCAGATGTAAATTACTGATAAGATTTCGTAGTCTCGAAACTCTAGAGATGAAGGTGCGGAAAAAGTGGGAAATGTGAAGTGGACAATAAAGGTATGCATCTAAGTAGACTTTTAATTTGCTCTAATTGGGATATACAAAAGAAGGAATTATAACAGCTAATGCTTCGGAGCAGAAGCTGTAAAAATATTCCTAAAAGAGAAACAGGTCTTCTACAGCTTGTCGGTGTGCAAAACTGTGATAAATTATAAGGCAAAACAAAATTTTATTAAAGGATTGTTAAAAGTGCTTTACCTTGTGATTTAAAAAAAATGGGCCCTTTAATTTTTTTTTCTAGGGTATAATTAGTCATTAGAATGTTTTACCTTTCCACTAAAATATACATCGTCATCCTGCCAAGACCTGCAAAAAGAGCTGTTCGAGAAGATCCAGGTTTCATCGAGAAACACCCAAAGATTTTTATTTTTTCCTAAATCTTCATTTTCCATGAAACCTTTTGAAAATTTCCTTCTCATGCGTTGCACATTTGGTTTTTCCTTGTGGTTTTTCCATTAAGCCTAAGATCCTTATAAATTTCATATTTTGCTTCTTATATTGTCAGCAACTGCCTACTATGTTCATGTCTTCTGTGGATGAGACAAAATCTAACCAATTTGTAAAATAACATGAGCAATACAAGAAATATTGTGCAATCCATATGCGATCCTAAAAAATACATTCATAAATATATTTAAATCTTAAAATATTTGGCACATCTGAGGATGTATTTTTAAAATAATTAAAACAAGTTATTTTACCTTTTGCAAGATCACTATTCTGATTGCATCATTTTTCAAAAAATATTTATTAGGTTATATTTTCTTACCTCCGACTCATCACAGCTCTGAAGTGGGTTTCGAAGCTTTTCCAAACTGGAAATACAGTAATCATTGTGATTTATACACTAAAAAATATCTATTCTAGTGGTTTTTTCTTAAACCAATAAAAATACATACTTAGTCCAAAATAAAATAAATTATTAAATATAAAAAATGTAAAATAGTCCACACAAAAAAAAAATAAAAACACTGCAGAGTAATCTCTAATCTCACTAATTACTTTAAAACACGAAATAACACACCCAAACACAAAAAAATTTAATACAAAAATTGAAATGCCGTTAATCCATTACTGGGTGATTTATGCCAATCAGCTGATTTTGACATTGAGTCTAGTAATTTTTGTTTTTGCATATGTAAGCCAACACAAAAATGTTAGCTTGGACAAACTATATCAGCCTTTTTTTATTTAATGAGGAAAAACTAACGACCACTAAACAAAATCTAACCAAATAGGTAATAGTTTGTAAGTTGTTGTTTGTTAGTTCTGGTTAGTTTTTTCTATAAAAAAAACTTTATTTCTGGTAAATGGAAAAAACAACTTTCAATAATAACAAATTAAAAAAAATATCTGGCAACATTGCTTATTCAAGGAGAACATCGTAAACAAAACGGCATCGTATCACCCTTTTGTAGGTATTTTTCTCACTTTTTCATGTTAGTCGCCATATTACTTTAATATATTTTATATGGAAATAAAAAAATTATTTTATTTTGTATAAATGTGAGTGAAAAATTAATTTTTTCAGACCCTATGTGTTTTATTATGGTGTAACAAATAAGGTAAAAAAAATTATATCAAAATATTGCTGTTTAAAAATGGCGCTAAAGTTCACCGAAGCCAAACCCTACATAGCCTGTGTTCTAAACATACTTTCGAATGTACCTACTACATTATAGTGGAGGTCTAATAAAAGAGTACTTTAAATAAAATGTAGTATTTCTTTCACAGTAATGAATTTTCGGATTATTTCCCGACTTGGGTTTATCTTTTATTTTATATTCGTTGCATTTATGTGGTTCAAGTCCATTGATATTGTCCCCTGCATAAAATCGTCTTTGGGTAGAATGTTGGTTAATACTCGTTGATATTATGTCAATTTAAAAGTGAATAAAAATTTAAGTTATTTAAATCTTTTCTTATATAAATTATCAGCAGGTAACAATAAAATCAACACTTCATATTAAATTGCTAGGGAATGCATCTTATATACAAAAAGCGAGACAAAAAGCTAAAACAGAGTAGATAAAATTGTTTATTCAAATCATAAGTATTAATATATGCCTACATACCTATGTTAGGTATCTGAAGTGTAAATAAACCAATTTTTTACTTACCCCCCAGCGACTAGATGGATAACTGTGTCTTTTTGATTCATGTCATTAAGTATTTCACTCTAGGCAGGACCAAAATCTGTTCTATTAGATAATTAACAGCTGATTTGAAGGAAAAGGTTCTGACATTAATATTTCAGTTTCTACATGGTAGGTATTCTATATTTTCATAAAATCTTCTTGTTTTTTACGTATTACCACAGGTTGGTACTTTTCGTAAAAAAAAGTATTTTTTGCGATGTAAACAACCTCTTCTTTAATTTCATCTGTTGGGTAAGTACGGTAAGTATACTACGTGACACGCAACTCGTAAACAACACACCAAATCCTAAATCCAAATCCACGTAATTACCCACTTTTTTACCAGAATTTTAGTGTTTTTACTTTATAGTACTTAAACTAAATTCACATTCTTGAATATTTTTGTCAATAAGGATAATTTTCCCACTTAGACTGTCAAGTGTCAATGTTCAGCACCCCGCTGAAAAATCAACCATGGAAATATCACGTGGTCCTGTTTACCGGCAAATCTGGCACAATTTTAGAATTTAAGGACTATATGTCTCATGCAGAAGCATTTTTAGTATTAATCAGCTGCAACAAAATTTAAATCGTGGGCTAATAAACATTTGCATTGAAATTCTTGAACATCCACTGCTAAAATAAATTTTTACTTAATAAAAAGTACCTTTTCACTGTGATACAGAACACTTTTTTATATCAGTTTTTAAATCTTGACTTAGGATTTTATTACGTAGCTGAAAATACGAAAAGCAGAAAAGCACTGCGACGGTTGTTTACTTCAATGTTCGTGCATTCAATGTCGCGTAATTGCGCAAGTCTATTTTGAATGAAAGTAAATTATTCTTGAAATAAAAAATAGATCAGTCACCCCGTTCGTTCTGTTAAATTGTTTTAAGTTATTCACTGATGCGATTTGTACCTACTTTTCCAGAGAAAAAGAAGCTGCCACGTTCATCTTATTAATATGCTAAACTGGAACCCAGTTGAAACTAATCACAGTTGTGCCGAAGACTCGATATCTGATAGGCATGCATGCAGTGCACAAAATCAAAGAAAAAAAATGGGCCGCCAAATCATTGAAGAGCATCCTATGCTATTTTTAGACACAACTTATTAAACAAGTGATTAGCGATTCTTACGTCAAAAAATTGTTTTGATGGCATCGCGAATGTGAGGTTAGAAACTTGTGCTATGAACAACAACAAAATAAAATCAATTTATCAATGACTCTTCGAATGATTTCACAGAATAAAGCTTTGCATTGTTATTTTATATTAAGTATTTGGATATTATTAGTTATAATAGGGGTATATAAATTTTTTGATTGGAATCGAGAAGAAATTGAACCTATACCAGTTTCTACAGAACTATTTAGTAACTTGGGTATTGCAGATGTAAAAACAAAAAGAATATTTAAAATTTGTAATTTCCCAGAAGAAATTTATCAAGGAGACGAAGGTAATGAATCCTTATAAATTCAACATATCCACTACTTAAGCTTGCCGAAGCACACCTAAAATTTTAAAGTTTTAAAAAATTCATGGCTTTACCAGCTTAAATGTAAGCATGCAGTAGCATACTATGATTTTGTAATTATTTCGTTTGTTTGAAAATGTCATATTATTGATCCTTTTAATATTACAAATTAAAAAAAGCAAGGAAAAAAGCAAATCATGTACTCTGTAATTATGAACCTTTCATACAATATCACCAATTTTAAATACTGGATGGAGTTGTCTATTACTTTGTGTAGTACAGTTTTAAATAAAAAAATAAACAAATACCTTTGTTTTTTATCATTGAAATAAAAAAAAATAAAAATGTGATTGCAGTTTTATCCTTTTTACTACATTTTCGAACTGAATAATTTAAACTACAGATTACATGTATTCATATTAATGACACAATTGGTCCGCATGTGTTTATGATAGTTCAATAGCATAACCTAAAGAACTGTAAAGGAATTTTTTAGGTTCCTTTGGTCATTAAGCAACTTTATAGTAGGATTTTTATTGTGTTTGTAAATTTCAAACCCACCAAATTTTTTTGTAAAATAAGGGTCAAAGTTCTATCCAAAAATCTTGACCTCTTAAGTTTTTTTAATTTTTGGCTTAAGGCGATTTTGACATTTAGCCAGTCACAATGTGTATTATTAATAACTATTTAAAATTATACAGGGTTTCCGGAAATGACGATGAAAAATTTTAAGGTACGATTCTACATAAAAAGATATAAAAAAAGTTCATATTAACATAGGTCCGGAAATGCCTCCAGAGGGAGCTACAGGCCCTTGAAAATAAAATGGTGTCATAAAAGTGGTTTTATTTAATTTATTAGGATCTATTTACAATACAGAAATTAACTTCTACCTATAATAGGTTAGAGTGATTGAAGGTCACTTTTTGAAAATATCAGGTGACCCATATTGCAACCACTGGCATGGGAAGAAAGGGGCGGTTATTTAGGTCATATTTTTTTCGCCGAGTGTATTTTCGTTATCTTTTAAATAAATTTTGTTTCTTTAAACATTTTTACGTAAAAAAGGTTCCCTTGGTATAATGTCATATAGTCTACTGTTTTCGAGATAAACAGACTCTAAAGGACGACTGCAGTGCGTAAAAACAGTAAGCAGGCTATTAAGAAAAATAAGATGCTTGAATACTATTTTAAAATGTAGTTATTTTTTACACTCATTGCCAAAAAGAAAAACGAATTTACTAGTACTTACTACATTACCTATTTTTATTACAAAGCCTGTTTACTGTATTTACGCACTGCAGTCGTCCTTTTAAGTCCGTTTATCGCGAAAACCGTCGATTATACAACTTTATACCAAGAGAACTTTTTTTACGTAAAAATGTTTAAAGAAATATAATTTATTTAAGAGATAGCGAAAATACACTCGGAAAAAAATATGACCCTAAATAACTAACCACCCCTTTGTTCCCACGCCACTGGTTGCAATATGGGTCACCTGATATTTTCGAAAAGTGACCTCCAATCACTCTAATCTATACGTAAAAGTTAATTCCTGTATTGTAAGTAGATCCTAATAAATTAAATAAAAGCACTTTTATGACACCATCTTTAAGGACCTGTAGCTCCCTCTGGAAGCATTTCCGGACCTATGCTAACATGAACTTTTTTTCATATCTTTTTATGTAGAATCATACCTTAAAATTTTTCATCGTCATTCCGGACACCCTGTATAATAGCAAAATAATAAAAAATATATACAATAACAAGAGAAAAAAAAACTATATATAATACCAATAAAAAGTTAGGCCTCTTAAGTTCTGTCCACAATTATGTTTCACTCTTTTTTGACCTGGCAAGTTTTTTACTGATTTGTCTGTATTAATGTCTATTTCATTAACTCAGACAGACAGTAAAAAAGTTACCAAGTTAAAAACAAAATTGTGGACAGAATTTGGTCTAATTTTAGATCTGACTACTTTATGAGGCTGAGATTTTTGGATAGGAACTTATTTTATATAAGTGTTTTTGGAGGGATCTTCTCTTTTTTTTTAAGTTTAATGAATGGTAAAAATTGGGGGCAGGATCTCATGCATGTTTTTCTCAGTAGACCTTGCTCTGTAGGTAAGTCCTAACCATTAGACTAAGAAGGAAATACGAAAATTGCTCATTTGAATGTTCCTTAAATCGAGCCTGGTGTGAAGTCCAATAGGTAGATGTGGCAATTTTCTTCGTTTAGTGACTAAAATCCTGTCTGTGTTTTAAGTTTGAAGACAATTATGACCTCGGAAAATCAGGTTCAATCAGATTGTAAAATTCTAAAAAACCTTCAAAGTTTTCAGAATTTTTCCTTTATTTGTGTCCTAAAACCTACTTAGATACCAAATTTCACGTTTACTCCCTCGGGAAGTGCCCCATAATTTTAATGAGTCAATAAGTCAGTCAGTAGTAAAATCGGCGATTTTCAAAATCAAATATCTCAGGAATCACCTGACATAACGTTCTAAATATTTTAACAGGTAATAAGAATACTTATGTGAATTTACATATCCAATCTTATATCTTTATGTGGAACGAGTCCGAAGTTATAATAAGGGCAAAAATAGGCCGAAACGTTTTGTATATATACACACATTTGTGTCAATATCTGGTAACAAATGACCTGATTCTAAATTGTGCTTTGCATTTCTTTCTATAACAAATAATAGAATTTATGGTCTTTAAACCTAAATTAAAATTTCTTCCTGTCTGACCTATGTAGCTTTAATAATAATATTCTTTATTTAAAAATTGTTACAAAAAAAATGCAAAACAATATCATTTTACATAAATGCAGCAGCTACTTCTGGTCATGCAGTTGAAACAAACTTGTGTAGTTGCCAGCTTTATTAATAATTCCTTTCAGAAGGGCATTGCAATAGTACATGACTTCAGAAAAGCCTTTGATAAAGTTAATCATTCTGTCTTGCTGTCAAAACTTTCAAACTATGGTATTCCTGGGTCGTTACGATCCTGGATAAAATCATATGTCAGGCAGACAATAGCAAGTTAAGGTGGATGGGTACTTTTGTTAATTATTCTATGTAATCTCAGAAGTACCTTAAGGATCCCACTTAAGCTCCAGTGCAGCCAGATTGTGGAAAAAAAGTACACCCTCCAGTCCCTCCTGATCGGGACACCGAAAGGAGCCGAGCGGTGCCGAAGTCTCCCCCCAGATTAAGAAGTGTTCTCCTACCACGGACGTAGGCAAGTGTTGTGTGTTGTGTGCGTTATCTCTCCGCGTCGCGTGGTAAGAGAAAACTTCTTAATCTGGGGGAAGACTTTGGCCAAAGAATAAAAACCTCAATAAGAAGCGACATAAAGTTCCCAATAGCATTGGTTATATGGGAAACAAATTTCTGACGTCACGTGTAGACGGAATGACACTTAAACAGATTGGGGGTACACTGAGAGAAATATAACGGTAAAAATTCAGTTTTACACGGGAAAAAAAATTATATGTATAACTATACATTGCCGTCCTGGAAAATCGTTCCTTTTAAGGAGTTTTTTTTGCAGTCTTTTTAGGGTGGTTATTCTCAAAAAAGATTAGATTATTTTTGAGAAAAAATAGTTTCGGGCAAAGCGATGTTTACAGGGGATTAAATGTTGCATTTTTCTTAAAAAATTAATATTATGTAATTTTTAAATTACATAAAAAATAATGTATATCCTTTCATTTTTACTGTAAAAAAACACTACAATGTACTTTATTTTTTTATTACATAAACATATAATTAAGCATTTCCTATATTGGTAACAACAACAAAATTTCTTAGTAAGAATATATTAATAAAAAGAGGGTTCCCCATTAAATTAATTAAATTTGAAAGTAGGTTTATGATTTGGAAAAAAATCTCAGGAGATATTTTGGAAAGAATAGAGTGGAAGAACTTGATAATCAAGGTAGCTCAAAACATCACTAAAATAAACAATTTTAGTTTTTTAAAGGCTAAATGCCAAGGCTAGAGCTTGAATGTTCAAAGTGAGATGAAAAATAGTGACTCTTTTAAAAAAAGAAGGTAAACAGTTTATTGAAATTACAAAATCTAACTTTCAGATTGTTGATCGACTTGTTCCTGTGACTATAAATTGATTATATGTGTGATATAATTTTTAGTGTTCTTATCTTTTGACTGGTACTTTAGATCACGATTGGTATATTTCATCGTATAAAATATTTTAAGCCTAATAAATTATTTTATAATGTACGTTTTTGGGAAATCATTGCATGGATGGGTAAATTATATTCTTTCCATTTCATTTAAGAGTTTATGTGAAACTTCCTGTTTTATACAAATATCTTCAAACTTAGTTTTAAAAGCATGTTCCAAATCATAAACATATTTAATAAACAAATAGGAAGGGTGCTGCAACGCTCCATGAATGTTTTTTGTAGTGTCGGAAGCTTTATAATACAGTGTGTATCAGCCAAAGGGATAAATTCAATAATAAATAAACGGGGGCGTGTTCGAAAAAACACTCGTACACGTGTATCGGTATTTTTGGTTGCGCATTTTTTTCAGTAAATACTTTTTATACAGGGTGTGTCATGTAATAGTGGCCAACACTAAGTTTCTTAATTTAAATGCAACGCCCTGTATATTAGTCAATTTTTGGATTCTTCATGTACAATGTCCTATACCTATTTTTAACTATTTTGGAAATATTAGGTGCTTTTAGATGTATTGTGCTTGCATGCTTGCCACTTTCTTGAAAGTTACTTTTTGTGCATATACCTGCTAGAGGCAGCCTTGGGAACAAGCGTGCGAGAGAGAAGCAAGAATAGGTGTATAACCTCTCTCTCTCTCTCTCTCTTCTCTCTCTCTCTCTCTCTCTCTCTCTCTCTCTCTCTCTCTCTCTCTCTCTCGTAATTTGTTGGCAGTGTATCCACCCCTTCCGCCAATTAATCAGCACAAGACGCGAGAGAAATGTTATACACCTATTCTTCTTACTCTCTCGCTCGCTTGTCCGCACAGCCGAGCACAATACGGGCCGAAGGAATGATGTTTTTAAAAAACAATTTTTCTTGAGAAAAACACTTATTTTTCACGAAATTCGAAAATTGTAACATTTTTTTTGAGAGGAACGGGAACGAAAGCTAAAGTTACAACAGTTTAAGCTCAACTAACAGAAGTCATCCTAAAAATATATTTTCTAGCTATATTTATAACCTTTCTTATCTCTATTTCTAGAAGTGGTAATTAATGCTTATAAGGTAATTATACAGGATGTAACTAGACTGCCTCTAGTAGGAATATGCACAAAAAGTTACCCTCACGCAAGTGGCAAAGATGCAAAGGCAATAGATGCAATAAAACTGAAAACGCTTAATATTTACGAAACAGTTGAAGATAGGTATAGGACATTGTACATAAAATATGTCTAGAATGCTTTGAAAAAAAAACACAAATTGAATAATATACAGGGTGTTGCATTTAAATTAAAAATGTTGATACTGACTACCGTCACATGACATTCTGTATAAACAGTTTTAGTTAAAAAAATGTTAACAAAGAATTAACATTCAAGGATTCGCATTGTGATCTATAATTTTTATAAGTATCACAATTACTTACTATGCACATTAAGTGCTTTTTTTTAAAAAGATATCCACAAAACTGAACGAAACGAATGAAACAGCACATAAAACTCAACAAAGCATAAACGAAACATGTAATCCCGGACTAATAGCTGCCGGCAGCGGGTTGACAGTTAAACAGCTTTGCCCCCTCCTAAAAATTTTGGGTCTTCGAATAATGTCGCTTCTTATTGAGGTTTATATTCTTTGCTTTGGCATCGCTCGGCTCTCGGCTCCTTTCGGTGTCCCGCTCACATCGTGCACGTCGCTAGCGTGTTGCGTAGAGGGAGTAGTTTTTTCCCACGATCTGGCTGCACGATCAGGACCACTTTTATTAAGTTTATTTATAAATGATTTAGGTAAACAACTCTTCCCAGATTGTTTGTTGTTCGCAAATGACTTAAAGTTATTTTGTCGGGTATCATCCCCACAAGATGCACTTGTACTCAAAAAAGGATATAGATACACTGTTTGAATGGTGCCAATTTAATGATAGGTTCTTTAATATTAATAAATGCTGCCTTATGAGGTTCAGTAGACTGAGTACAGCTGCTCCTACTCAATAGTTCGTTAATGGTGTCCCGGTAATTTTATAGAAGTGGGGCTCCACTCTTTTTTGGACCTAAAAAATCACCATATAGGAGAGTTTTTTTTTTCATTTTATTCTATTCTTCATCGGATTTGAATTGAAACTTCAAAAATTCAAAATTTTGACTTTTGACCACAAATTTGAGAGATGAGATAATATTTCGCAATATTTATATATATTTTTTTCTTGTTGTGCATCAAAAGGCGAAAAATATAAAAAATATTTGATAACTCAATTTTAATGATTTTTACAAATTTTTAAAATATTTAAAAAAATCAAAAGTTTTAAATCCGATAACGAGTGGAACATTAAAAAAAACTAACCAGAGCTAGATTTTTTAAATGTGTATTTTTCCATTAATTTTTTTAAATAAACATTAAAACATTCAAAAATTGATGTTTTTTTTTCAAATTATTCCATTTTTGATGCACAACAAGAAAAAATAGAAATATTATAAAAAATTAATTAATTTAGTTAAAAATTTTTCACTTTTCAAGTAAAAAAATCTCAATAAAATTATTGTTTTTGAAGTTTCAAACAATTTTTTCGTCAATCTGATGACGAGTAAAACATTAAATTAAAAAAAATTAAAAATATTTGATTGCCGATTTTTTATAGCCAAGAAACAGTGGAGCCCCATTTCTATATAAATACCTGGTGTACCACTAAACCAGTACAGTTAGTTAAAGTTCTTGGCATCTACTTGGAAACCAAGCTCTCTATTACTGACCATATTGAGGGAGTAATTATAAGGGCATCAAGGATGCTTGGCATATAACAAAATATTTTAAAATGTTCAAGCTCTCAAAATTCTCGCTCTATGTATCTTATGTTAGGTCAGTTCTTGACTTTGGTACAATATACAATTTTTTTCTTGGTAACCACATCATACCGGTATCATACTAATATCACAGCATAACTGACAGAAAGTAGCACCCTCTTATGAATTGACGGGAAAGTACGGTTATTTTTCTTGCGAAAGTTCAGCGAACGTTTTGCTAAGATATAATCTGTCTGCTTTATTTGAATTGTAATCGTTTCTTTCGTGTTTTGTGCTTAAATATATCAAAAGCGCCGCCAGGGAGAGATCGTGCTGCATGTTAGTTATGCTGTGCACAAGTAATATGTTACATGATAAGCTATCAAAAATTTGCTTATATTTTGGTCTCTATACTACCAGGTTCATATAAATAGATTAGAAAATGTTCAGCACAAATTTATCAGTTATGCCAGATACAAACTTATTAATGATGGTATCAACATTAATGAAACCCAAACTATTTCACATATTGGCTTATCTAGTCTTGCTTACAGAAGATACTTCTATGATATATGTTTTGCTTTTAAAATCTGCCCTTGTATTATAATTCTGCAATAGATAGTTCAGTCTCAAATCGAATTTTATTTTAAAAGAAAACATTAAATATTCATAAATGTATAATGCATAAACAGTTATCCCTAAATTTTTTAAAACTGACCTAGAAGATTCATTAAATCCTTTTTTTTAATTATTCCCATTACTCAAATATTATTTGATATTCAAGAATAGATTCGGAATACGCAAGGTATACTTTTTGAACTGTCTGTTGATTTGTTGATTTATATGTTGTCCAATGACTCGCACCCCCTAGCAGATTGAAATAGGTATGTTTTTTTATTAAAGTAGTTATGTGGCCAAGGATCTTGAATTTTCTGATAGTTTAGCCTTTTTTATTTCTAAGAACTCAATATTTTCTCTTTTAGATTGTTTTGTATGAAATAATTTATTTGTTTTGTCAGAATTTGATATCAATCTCGAAATCAACTGATTATAAACATTCGGTCACTTTCCTAAATAATTTGTTTTATTTTGCTTATATTTTGCTCTCCTATTATCAAATTTGTATTACCTTCAAAACTAATAACTTTTTGACTTTCTTTATCTATTTTTAGATTACAAGTTATTGGTAAATAAGTGCACCAGGCCAAGTTCCATCCTACCGCACAAATTGTGTATATTACACAAAATGTTTCAGCCTATTTTTTCCCTATCATAACTTCGGTTCCTTTTCACATAAAGCTATGTCATTTGGTATATAAATTCACAAAAAAAGAACAAAAAAAATTGCCATATTTATCTGTCAGACTCCAAATTAGGCGCGATTTAAGGAACATTAAAATGAGCAATTTTCGTACTTTATATTGGTGATACTTTATATGGTTGGGTTCTATCTACGGAGCAAGGTCTATATCCCACCAAAAACATCTATGTAGAAAGGCCAAATTTTTATCTAAAAATCTCTTCCTCTTAAAGTAGTGAGATCTAAAAGTAGACCAAGTTCTGTCCACAATTTTGTTCCCCTTCTTTTGACTTGGCAAGGTTTTTACTGACTGTTTAAATTAATGAAAAAAACTGGCCGTATTAATGCAAAAAGACATTAATACAGATAGACCAGTAAAAAAGTTGCCAAGTCAAAAAAGATTAGAGCAATATTGTGAACCGAATCGAGATATTTTGCCTTTATTTTGCATAAGGGCATTTAGTGGGATAATAAACAAATTGAACTCTAGATGCTTCCTTGTGGTATTCCTGATGAATTAGACAAGTCCGAAGTATGGCACTTTTCACTCGTTTTGATTTCTACTACTTGTGTTCTCTTATTTAAATATTCCATAAAGTGCCAATTTTTAAGAAGCAGTTTTCCATTAAGATAGTTATAAGCCTTTGACAAATCAATAAAAATCCCAAAATAAACAGATTCACTTTTTCAAAAGCATTTAAGTGTTGGTTTAATAAATTCAAAATTTGTGGTTTGTGTAGATGTCCCTTTTTAATACCCATGCTTATTTTTGTTAAATGGCTTACAAATATTCATAAAATTAATTAACCTCTTAGTTATTGCTAATTCATTTTTTTAAACTTGATAAAAGACTGTTGGTCCATAACCGTTCTTATTCTTCAGAAATTTCATCCATTCATGCTCTATGCTATGCTTATATTTCATCATATGCTAATTCGCAACCCTCTTTGAGAGTTACAGGTCTTAAAAATACTGATTTATTATTCTTCGAGATGTTACAAGTGTGTGAAGTTACCTAAATTTTTTACCAAGTCCGATATAACCCTAATTAAAAAGTTATTGTATTTATTAGCTATAGAATCAGCATTTTCCTTTAATTCTTTATTATTTTTTGGCGATTCGACACTAATTTCTTTGCAAATTGTCCACAAATAGTTCATTTTATTATCTAATTTAGCAAATATGTTTTTAAGATTTTTTATATGTTATTGTTTTAATAAAAGGTCATATTCTTATTTTGTGTCCTTACAATTTTTAATTTCTGGATTTTGGAAATTTTGTTGTTTAATATTTTTATTCAAAAACTCTTTTTAGAGAAAAATACTGATTAAAAATATTTGTTAATATGTCCATTAAAGTATTCCATTGTTTATTATTATGTGATTTTTTTGTCTGATACCTCATCTCATTTTTCTTGTTTTGGAGTTAGCAAAAAATCATTTTTATTTCGTTCTGTAAAAAATGCGTAGACTCAGAATTAGTTTTATTTTTTTGTTACTGTTTCTAAAATAAGCTTCTGCGCAGTGTGATCTAAGATAAAACTTTTAAGGACATAAACTTTTGTGAAACTGGCATTTGTGAAAATTTTATCAATGCAACATGAAGTGATGCTCGTTATTTTTGTATTTTCTCATATAGTAAGCATGGGGTAGAAAGAATTTAGCACTGATAGAAATATCGTTTTGTCGTCTTTAATTAATTCAATATTAAATTCTTCACCTAGGAAAGTTAACTTTCCTTCCTTAAATACACATGCTAATGCCTATTCCAATTTTTCCACGAATATTATTATATCTTCAGTTGGTGGTTTATAAAGGCATATCACCTCTTTTTGGAGTTCTGTTTCTATTTCTTAATTTTGTCTAATTAATATCTGCAAAAATTTTTCATTTTTTAGCCCTTTTTCGATTCCAGTCAGTAGTCTCATATTCCTTAATTTGTACATTTGCAGACTTTTGTAGAGCTACTTTTAATTTTCGTTGTTGCGATTCATCACAACTTTCGATGACTACTGCCCCGCTTTTAACGTTTCTTATGCTTTTAAATTCTCCATCTGCATTCTTTGTTGAAATTTGATTCATATGTATAAAAAATTGCATTCATTTCAGCTTAATCTATAATCTCCAGATTTATTTTGCGGTGGTGTTTAATCTTTGGCTTTAAAAAATAATTGAGACATTTTTTTTGATGGACAAAAAGTTACGTTTATATTTTTTTTGATAGAAAAATATACTATTTTATCTGAAGTTGGTCCAAAATATGTTATGGTGTGGTTTACTGTGTTGTTTTTATATAATATGGGTATATGTGGTAATAGCTATTTGTTTCTCTTTCCGTGCTTAATCCATTATTATTTGCAATGATTCTGATGATATTTAATTCATCTGATAATATTTTCTTATTTCTCTAAAAAATGCTCTATAAATCATAGAATTGTAGGCTACAGGTTTAATATGTTAGTTTTAATGGAAACATAAATTTATGGATAACACAGGTCAACATTTAATCTACGCAGGAACACCGAAAGCGGTTAGGTGCTATTGGGGTTTTTGGGGTTACTAATTACGATAGGAGGGTGGGTTAACCTTCATCACGTCAGGTTTAAGTTCATTTAAAAGTTACGGGCAAAAAAAACATTGGAAAAATACATCCATATGTTTTGAGGTAAATCAAAATCCGGCGTTTATTTATATCTATCCTAGAGGACATTCATGGTCATTTTAAGGCTATTTTAAAGGGTTTTTGGGATAAAAATGTTAAGTACCATTCGAAAAATCTTTTTAAAAAATCGTACGTATCTTTTTGATGTCGGCGAATTAGATTTTGAGGTCAGTTAACCTTCATAAGGTCAGGTTCAAGGTCATTTGAAGCTCAAGCGAAGAAAAAAGCATAGGCTAAATCTGAAAAAATCCATACATATAGATATATCCGAGGTGTAAATAAACGCCGAATTTGGATTCAGAGACCTCGAAAACATATGCATGAATTTTTCCAGATTTTTCCGATGATTTTTTTTCACTTGACCTTTAAATGACCTTGAACCTGACGTATTGGAAGTTAACCGACCCTCTCACCGTAATCAGCGACCCCAAAAACCCCAGTAGTACCTATCGCTTCCGGCGTTCCCGCGTAGATTTCATGTAGACCTGTGTAATAATTTATGTGCAGTAAATCCTAATATACGATTTTTATCGGAGGTAATATCCCTAGTGCAATTAATTTTTCCGGAAAAAATCGGAAAAACGAGTTTCCAAGTAATTTGTTTTAAAAAATAGCATGAGCGAGAGTGGTTTTAAAAATCTGAGTCGAAGACGAGGATTTCCACTTTCGCGAATGCTATTTGTTAAAACAGATTACTTAGAAACGAGTGTTCCAATTTTTCCACAGGAAAAATTAGATGGACGAGGGCAAAGACAATTGTAACTACAATTGTCTTTGACGAGGGATATTTGGTAAGATTATTTCCTGAGTTAAATAAACATTTTATTTTAATACAACATTTTTTTTTATTAAAACAGTTAGAACAATAATTAATAAGAACAATATAACTTTCAAGCTAGGAAAGGTAATTACTTTAAACTCATTTTAAATTATAATTAATATAAAAATTACAATTATTGTAGGTTACAGGAGTATTGTTAGCCATATCGGTTAAATTGTTTTTAATTATGTTTGTAGTAGCACTATTCTCTATGTTGCTGTGAGGAGTGTCAAACGATTGATGGTGTTGGCTCGAAGAAGTGTCTATTTTCTGTCTTTTAAGGGAACTTTGAAGCTTGTAGATGGTACATTATTTTGGACGGTTCTTAAGGCAGTGATGATATTTGAATGATGTTGACTGTCCATTTGTAGATACGGTTGAATAGACGCAGCTTTAGAATGCCCTATGATTTTGATGAGTTGCTGGTCGCCTACACCGGCCTTTGCCAGATTAGTAACAGCAGTTGATCGCATAGAATGGTTAGATATTTTAACTTCTGTCGTGTTCATACCTGTTTTTTGGGCTGCGTCTTTTGTCCATTTTGACAGTTCATTTCTTCGAACAGGAATGTTTTTAAACCATCCAGTGCTACAATTGGATTGCCATGCTGAATTTGGTGTCAAAAACAATCTATTTGTTGTTATTTTAGACGTTCGTTTGTTTAACAGGGATTTGTACAAACGTACCGGACAAAACTCAGGGTTTTTTGAATTAGGAACAGGCCACTTGCTATCGCACAGATTTTTTGCAGCACCTTGTGCAGTTTTGCTGAAGACTGTGTTATACTCGATCCTTCCTGAAACAAGGGATACATAATTTGACTTTAATGTCAAAATATATTTTGTAGTGTGATTTTAAAGTAGATGTATGTAACTTTTTTTTTTTTTTTTGAAAAGCAAAAGGAATTTTAGTGGTTATATATCGTTTTTGATTTTTTGATTTTTTTTTTACAAAAAAAGTACAGCTAGCAAATTTTGGATGCTAAAACGTGATTTATACAAGGTATTGCAAAAAAGATATTAAAAATTGCGAAAACAGATTTTACGCCAAGATAAAAAGTATGCGCACATATTTTGTTTTGATATAAGCGTTTTTTCTGCCAAGTTACAATAAACATTTACAGATTTTGTTGCAAAATTAAAAAGCAATATCTCACCTGTTTTGATTCCATAATTATCAATTTCTTCTTTAAAATGTTCTGTTAAGCAACGAGCCGCTTCTCCGCCCCTCCAAGCAAGCTCAACTGCTGCAATAAAGTAAAATTTACGCTGCAACCCGATTGGGGTTGTCTCATCCCATAAGGAGACCATCTTGTAGTAGTCTTCAATGTTTAAAGAAGCTGAACTTGTTTTCCTTTTTTCTTCATGTTTCTGGATACTTCTCCTTTTCGCATTTCAAGCGTCTCTAGCTGGCTCAAAGGTAATGTCGTGGAATGGGTCGAACACGATATTAAATTCCATGCCCAGTCCTTGAGGATTAAATTTAGCTCGCCTGTAGTTGTTGTTTGGAGTAATTGGTAATTTTTTGCTTGGCAAAATTCCATAAATTGCTTTCAGATCGATGTGTGAGTTTTCTGAGTATTTTCTACAGGCGCATTAATTTTACTTTCGGAAACATTTCCAAACCGATTCATTTTGAGTTTCAGTTGAAAAATTAATAAATTCGTAAGCGTCGTTGGTGATCTTTGTTGTTGGTAACGGTACATAGCAACACAGCATAGAAACCATCAAGTTTGTTTTTACAAGGCAACTTGTCAAATTTGCGTGAAATTTTTTCGATTTTTTTCCCGAAAAACTGCTGACAGCTAAGTTGACAGTTGTTAAGTAATCTTTCCACTTAAAATTTATATTTGACATACCAATTCTTGATAGCGATTGGTCAAAATTAATAGGAAGGAAATAATCATTAATAAACTAAATAGATTTATGTTTTTAATTACTGATCTATTTAGACTAGAAAATTTTGAAGAAAATTTAACTTCCAGAACAAATTTGACGGATGGCACACCTTTTTAATTTAATTAAGACGAAAATTGTTCGGCGTCGATCCTCGCGTATTTTCTTAGTTTTCTTGGTTTAAATGTAGAACATGTTCAGCATTTTTATTGCGAAATTTTAGTTAGAATTATTAAACGCGTAAAACACAAAATAATTATTGTGTAAATTTACGACACAATAACGCAATAGTTTTCGGAATAATTCCCATATATGTAAAAGGGCTTTAAGTAAACTGGTTTAATTACTTAATAACAACAAAGAAAATAACGCAACTTTTTTAACGCAGTATACACTTAACAATTGTATTCTTTATTTTATTTATTTATTTTTTAATTATAGAACATTGATAAAACAATCATGAGTTTCATGTTATTTTAGGTATTTTGGATAGCAAGAAGTGGTTACTTAAAGGTTTAATAATTTTAATTAGACACGGGGATAGGGACCCCTACAGCATGTTAAGAAAATATCAAACATAAATTGCAATACCGAAGAAACCAACATTTTAAAGTCTTACAAGGTAAATAAATAACGTTATATTGCTACAATTACACCCTTCAGTACACAGGTCTGGCAAAATTAAACCTTTTCCCGTGCATTTCTAAAAATAAGCCTCGGCGGACATGGGAATATTTCTAAAAGTCGACTACTTGAATTTCCACAAAGTATACTACAAACTTGTGATGGGTATTTTTGTATTTAAGTATTTCAGTACTTGTTAAAAAAAAATCGAACCAGTACTCGAGTCCAGGGACTTGCACTGGTATTTGAATACTAATATTTAGCATCCTAATACTAATTTTAGTATTTGAATAATAATTTGAACTTAAAAACTGTTTTGAATTAAGCGTCGTTGCTCATCCGTTGACGAATATATAAAAACTTCGATTTTTACATTGAGGAAAAATTAACCTTTTTTGATAAACAAAAGTAAATTTTATAACTTATAATGATTAGATCACCTTGGTAATCCTAAATAAACAAATTTCAATTCTCATTAAAGCCTAAAATATTTGTAATTTAATTAAAATTAAACAAAAACATGTAGTAAATCAGGACCATTATACCTTTTTTTTCATAGAATCGACGCAAAAAATGTAAGAGTTTATAAAACCTTAAAATTAGCTTCTTAAATAACCAACCAATTTAGGAGGACTAGTTTTTTTAAATGACAAGAAAAGTAAAGAATACAGTTTTGCAAGTTATCCCTAAATATTAAATTAGTAGCAATTTTTCACTTTTTCCGTTATTTTGCTACTATAGCAATGAGTTCCAACCAGTCAAATAAATCACGGTGTTGTACTTGAATGGGCTAGCGCATGACCGTACAATAACCGATTTTTTGCTGGGTTGGAACAAACCCTTAAGGCCCCCACACAGGCCCGTGCAGGCCCGGGGACAGGGGGACAAATCCCCCTGCGCCCTCGCCTTCAAAATCACACGGCGCCCACACGCCAGTAAAAAAATTGATAATTTTTGTGGTTGTTCATCTCTTATCACAGTTTTGTAATTTAACAATACAATCAATTAATTATGCGAATCTAGGACCAAAATAAGAATCCCTTTGAAAAGCCAAGAGAATTAACCTGGCAATTTTTTCACAATACATAGATTTGCATGAATATTTTGGATTAAGCTTAACTTAACCTCTTCTTTAAAATCTATATCATGCCGATGGGCGCTTTTAATTTTTTTGGGGCAAAAACTACCCTTTATTGCTAAAACCTATAAAACTATACATTTAAACTTAAGTCGAATAAAATTTGAATCAAATACCTTGAAGAAGTAGTATTTTGTTTCTTTAAAACATTATTTAAACTATTTCAGCCCTTAAAAATCAACCTCTAGTATGATTAATAAAAATGTATTTACCCTAAAAAAATTATATATTATCACCCTGTATTAACAAAATCTATATTATGCCGATATGCGCTCTTTATTTGTTAGGGGTGAAAACTACCCCTTATTGCAAAAACCTTTAAAACTTTAATATTAAAGCTTAAATTACATAACAATAGGCTTACATAAATTGAAAAATAAGCATTTATTTCTTTGAAACATTATTATTTCAACCGTTGAAAATCAACCCTGATTTTTTACCCTAGAAAAATTAACATATTGTCACAGAGTTCAGTTCTAATTAATGTGACTACTCAAAATATTACTAATTTAATTTTGTTATTTTTTTAATCTTTAAAAACCCCACCTCTTTTTTACAATGCAAAAAACAGTACAAAACCGCGGATTTTTAAAAAAATGTATCGAATTGCTTTTAGAATGTTAAAAAAATTGGGTTTTTAAGCATATCACCTTCTTTGTGATAAAAAGTTTTTTAAAAACCATATCTCACTTAATTTCCGTAATACAGGAAATTTTAAAAAAGCTACAATTTGATCCCTTAGAAATTTTACGTATATCCTAGTTATCGAGTTATTTTCAAGAAAAGGTAATTTTTTATTAAAATTCTGAAATTTGATTTTCACTTGCAGCTTCATTTTTTAAAAATTAAACAATTTAAATCGATTTAAATTTTAGAAGGCATTACGATACATAGATAAAGAGAATTGAATAAGGGGCTACGACTTATTTTAATTAGGGTGGTAATTGGAGGGTTGTTTTCGAAGATTTTTGTACTCATAAAATTTTGGTCCAACCTTATTTAAATCACAACTCACTTAACTTTTATTACATATACCTTAAAAAAAAGAAAGGTCTGTGTAAATGCTTTAAAAAAGTTATTATTAGTTTTTCTCGCAAAATGCGTAGATTTTGTGTTATTTGCCTTTGAAACTCTAAAATTTTGTGTTTGATGAATAACAGCTAACCTTTAACAAACCACAACTTGGTTTGTATTGGTCCCACAGCAATTACAAAAAAAAACATTTTATTCGTTTTTTAAAAAGCTACAATTTTGTTATTTGCAGTTTTTTTGATAAACTGCATACTTATCGAATTATTTGCAAATAAACGATTAAAAACGTTGATTTTTATCGACGAAAAACTCCGACTTTCGATCACAAACTATTCAAAAAATATGCATTTTACAAAAAAAAATCATAAACATTTTTTGCTTGGCAATCATTTTTCTATCGATTCCTGTGGTCAATATATAAAAAAAATTATACCCCCGAGATGGTTTGGCAACCACCCCCAAGGTAAAGGCGCCCTTCGGCATGATATAGTTTTTAATCCTGGAACTATTTCCTACCTACTGTCAAAATTTGGACTCCTACTCATGCTTACACTCTCTCGTATGGCCCGGCCCGATTCTCCGATGTTATGGGCGCCCTCACCACTCCCCGTCCCGCGCCCTTTAGAGGTACCCAGCACGGGCCTGCCCACAGGCCTCGTTCTTTTAATCGTGGCGATCAAAAGCGTCGATTAACATTGCCAGTTTGTTTCCGAAAACCGAACATAACACCGTAGGTGAAAATTTCTGACCGCGCTTGAAATCTTAATCGTCGATTTGTCCGTCTTCATTTAAAAACAAAGTGTGCTTCATTTATGCTTTTTGGTGAACGATTGCAGCTTTCGGCGATTAAAACGGTTTAAAATTAAATTATGTGTAGGAAAATAAAAGTTTTAATCGCCGACTGAGCAGTCTTAATCGGCGATTAAGAAGGTTAAAGAGAACGATAGTCTGTGGGGCCCTTTAGTCTTTAAATTAGGTATTCATATGTTATATAAAAAATAAAAAAAAAACATTTTTAAATAAGAATCAACGTGATGTGTTACTGCTTCTGTAATAACGAGTGTTAATCGACAAGTTACAGCGATTTGATTCTGTGTGCTGGAATTTTTGGATCTTGCTAGAAAAGTTAAGCTAAGACTTTCACAGGTTAAACATCAAAACAATTAAGAAAAGTGTCACGGCACAAAACTTGACATTTTGTATTTGAATACCAAGTACTCGAATTATTAATAATTCGAATACTTATTGCTCTATTTAAATAGTTGTCTATCCAAATACTGTATTTGAATATCTAAACTACTTGAATTCTCCATTCGAATGGATATGCATACTGGATTCCAATACCCAAAGTACTCGAATTAATTAGTTCTGGTTAGTTATTTTAGATAATGTTTTTAAATAGAAAAGAAGAAAGTAATTATTTTTTTTTATAAGTACATACACCACAAGGAGCTTTATGTTGTTAGTCGGCTGAAAATTGGCAGATCGTATCATTTTTCGGATATAAAATTATAAATAAGCGCATTTCATTCACTTTGTTGTCATTATGATATTTGCAATCTTTGCCGTTTTTCCCTTGCCAAACTTTTTACACTTTAAAAATACCAGGAAGATTTTAATACTTCAGGGATCACTGGCCAGTTAGTTTGGGTTTATTGAGTCCACGTCTAATCTTACATAGACTACGCGTTCGCATTCGCGAGCATTTTTTTTACGCTTATTTCATTAATATTGAGCTGAGACTTATCCTAGGTTTCTTGTGAGTATGGCGGGTGTTGGTGAAAAGTTATATAAGTCAAAAAAAAACTATCTAGAAAATGGGAACACTTCGGTCCAGGTCCCGGGGTATAACGAAGTGAGCCAGCTCAGCCCTATATTGACCACTATGAACTTGCAAATCGCCTGCAACAAAAAAGGAGAAAAAACCCAAAAACCCACAAATCAAAAATACTAATCTACGTTTTAGTGGCAATTTGGCCACCGTTTTCAAGATGAAACTAAAAGAAAAATTAAAACCAAATTTAAAGAAATTTTCCTTTAAAAACTTAGGAAATTCTGAAAGCTTTTATGATGTTTTGTCATAAATGACATATTATGACATATTTTCCATAGTGTCAGTAACTTTGTCCTTCAGACAAGATATCGGCCTGGATCCATTCAGTAAATATCTGTGACAGTGTCAACCGTATAAAAAACTGACTTCATTACAATACTTTTCACGTTATAAATATCAAT